>ML661908.1:15462023-15676402 GCA_007570785.1 Antilocapra americana
AGAGAGAGAGAGAGAGAGAGAGAGAGAGAGGAGAGAGAGAGAGAGAGGATACATGTAAACTCACAGTGAGTTACACAACATTGTAAATCAATTATCATCCAATTAAAACCAAACTAAAACATTTGATGAAACCTCAAAACAGAGAAAAAAATCACCCAAACTGACCTTTTGACATGAGCCCTTCAATTTGTTTTGCTTTGTAGAATTTGCCCACAACCAGCCTTTTATGCCGGAGAAGGCGATGGCACCCCGCTCCAGTACTCTCGCCTGGAAAATCCCATGGACGGAGGAGCCTGGTGGGCTGCAGTCCGTGGGGTCGCTAAGAGTCAGACACGACTGAGCGACTTCACTTTCACTTTTCACTTTCGTGCATTGGAGAAGGCAATGGCAACCCACTCCAGTACTCTTGCCGAGGGAATCCAAGGGACGAGGGAGCCTGGCGGGCTGCCGTCTGTGGGGTCTCACAGAGTCAGACACGACTGAAGCGACTCAGCAGCAGTCTTTCATGCATAAAAACTGCTGCTGCTTTACAGGAATGAGAGGAGACTGAGATTCCGTGCATTATGAGAACTCATTTGACTTCAGAGATTCCTGGTAAGACTTGGAGAAGTTTATTCCACACACAGGTTGCATTTGTACCTGTGCAATCCCATAAAGACAAAAAGAGTTCTTAATAAAGCAGGCCGGCTGCCCAGACATTGTGGGCTAAATATAGGGATAGACAGACATGTATTATTTTATGCTATTAATATGTTGGGCTTCCCTGGTGGCTCAGTGGTAAAGAATCCGCCTGCAATACAGGAGATGTGGGTTTGATCCCTGTTTTGGGAAGATCCCCTGGAGAAGGCAATGGCAACCTGCTCCAGTATTCTTGCCTGGGAATCCCATGGACAGAGAAGCCTGGAGGGCTACAGTCCGTGGGGTAGCAGAGTCAGGCATAACTTAGAGACTAAACAACTTTAATTTTTTAGAAGGTAAAATTAATCCAGATACATTTTTAAAAGATTTCTATGCCTCAATCCATCACTCACAAGTGAATTTAGGTATTAGACCACTCCCAGATTTCTAAGGAGAAAAATAAGAAGGTGTCCCCAAATCATCTCCACTGATGTTATAAATCTGCATTCTTGAGGATCAGTTTCCTTGCCTTAGACTTAACAAGAGTTTTTGTCTAGTTGGTGGTAAAGTACGATCAAATCATATGAGATTTATTATATAAATTTTCTTCTAAGGATGCTAAAATGTTTTTTTATTGTTAATTGATTATTCCACAGAAATATGGTTTTAGAAATTCCTTTCACTTGAGCCATATCCCTTGCTTTTATTTCCTGATGTTTAGCTGTTTAATTCACATCTGTCATCTGCTTCTTACTCCTGTTTTGTATTTTGTTTCCTGTTTGTGTTTCTTTTCCTTTGATCATTTCTCTACCCTCCTTTCAAATTCATCTATTTATACGCCTTCTAATTTTGCCATCTATTTTTATACCCTAAGTCCTGGCCCAAACTTCTTTTTTCTTTTTCTCTAATCTAGCCATTAAGAGATTATTTAGTGGTAGTTAGGTTAGCTACAGAATGTCATTACAAAGGCACTTTAAAATGTTTTCCTCTGACTTAGGAAGGAGAGAGTTATGGTTTAAGATTGAGAAAGTATTAGAAATAGTTTCACTTGAGTGTCAATGGAATAAAATTACTTTCAGAATATGAATAATGGTGACTTTCTAATTTTGTAACATTTCTCAGTTGTGTAAGTATTTGGATCCTGACGTTCATCTTATATTCGAGTTAAATAGGCAAATAATCAAAGCTTAGTCCTAAAGAATTTGTATTCCTAGTAACTAATGAGTATTCACTAAATGTTTGAACTGAACTGAATTGTTTGTTAAAGTAAGAAAAGAAATTCCACAGGGTCAGTCTTCAAGTATATACTCTATCAGCACTCAAGTTTTAAGTTCAATTGCAAATACTTGAACGCAAATGGAATGATTAATGGCTTTCATTGCATAAACAAATAAGCTAGGAATGCTGAACTATTACTTTAGGTACTTGTCTTAAAACCTATGAAAGTAATGACCTGAAAGACTGTTGAAACTTTCTTATTTGGCTATTGTTTATATGTTACATCAAATGAATTAAAGAACACTTTCCTTGGTTATGGTTTCCTGATTACAAAATATTAAGATGTTTTGTTTAAAATATTTGAATATATAGTTTTCAACCCCTGTTAATACAAAGTTCTCTGAAATGGTTTTAAGCAAATTTATTTTAAAAGTGTCTATGGACGTTAGGAAATTTCTTTTCTAGGATGCAATTATAGCAAGTCCTTTGCCACTGAAAATGAGGGGCTGAGATAGATGTTTTATATAAAAGCATTAACATTGTTATTTGCATGCTTTATATCAGAAAGTGTTCAATCAGAGAAGGAACAGCTGTAAGAGATATGTATTAAGACATGTATTGCAAGTAATTGGCTTATGTAGTCGTGGGGATGGTAGACAAGGCAGGCTGTCAGGACAGGCAGGCTAGAACTATGGAGTTGAAGATGTTGTCTACCAGTTGAGTTTCTTCTTTACCTAAGCCTCATCTCTGCTCTTAAAGGGCTTTCAACTGATGGAATCAGGCCCACCCAAATTATTTACTTAGTGTTGACTGATTCTGAACTCAATCACATCAGGAACAAAATGACTGCTTGATTAAGTAATTGGGCATTGTAGCTTAGCCAAGTAGACCCATCAAAAGACCATTATACCCAGAAACACTTCAGTTTACTTTTAATAACCTGCCCCTTATTTATTGACTTTTAATGTATTTTTTTGTTCTTTTGCTTTTTATAATTCTCTATTTTATTGACTTTAAAATGTTATGTTTCTGTCAAAAGAGCTTATTTTTCCCAATTAAGAAAAGTTGTTGAAAGCTTGCTTATTCTGCTCATAATACTATATTCCAGCTAAATAGCATAATCATTATTTCAGAATACATTCTGTCTCCATTGAAGCCTTGTCCCATTAGAAATAAATATAGTCAGTAACTTCTTTCTTGAGATTTATAACAAGAAAAAAGTGAATATAAATATATACCTAAACAATAAAATTTATCTCATATTTTTCTAAAAGGCCCTATATATATATTTAGAGTAATGAGGAAAGACTTGTATCCACTGAATGCTTCTAAGAAGCATCTGGAGCTTATATTGTAAGTGCCCATCTAAAATCATTCTATCCTCAGCCTATATTGAATATATTTACATTGTAGAGATGTAGGCTGAAGATATTTGGGAAATTACAGAGTAACTGGAAAGACAGATCATATTGGAAAGATGAATACGAATAAAATCAAAGCTATATGTAAATAATTACATGTAAATAAGTCTAAGAACAA
Organism: Antilocapra americana; assembly: GCA_007570785.1. Lineage (NCBI taxonomy): Eukaryota > Metazoa > Chordata > Mammalia > Artiodactyla > Antilocapridae > Antilocapra > Antilocapra americana. Next base: position 15,465,399 of record ML661908.1, read on the forward strand.
TTCTTGTGTCAGTATGAAGTCTCATTTGGAGTCATGGTAAGAAATAAATGGCGTATCAGTAAGTGATTCAAGGAATTTCCAAGTGGCACAGTGGTAAAGAATCTGCCTGCAATGCAGGAGGTGTGGGTTCGATCCCTGTGTCAGAAAGATCCCCTGGAGAAGGAAACGGCAACCCACTCCAGTATTCTTGCCTGGGAAATCCCATGGACAGAGGAGCCTGATGGGTTACAGTCCATGTGGTCTCAGAGTCGGACATGACTTAGTGACTAAACCACCCTCACCTCTAAGTGATGAAAACACACAGAGATGTTTTGTTGGTTTTCATCTACAAAACATGCCATTCTCTTAGCCAGTTTCAGTTAGCCAGTTTCAGTTCAGTTCAGTTCAGTCACTCAGTTGTGTCCGACTCTTTGTGACCCCATGAACCGCAGCACGCCAGGCCTCCCTGTCCATCACTAATTCCCGGAGTCCACCCAAACCCATGACCACCGAGTCGGTGATGCCATCCAGCCACCTCATCCTCTGTCTTCCCCTTCTCCTTCTGCCCCCAGTCCTTCCCAGCATCAGAGTCTTTTCCATTGAGTCACCTCTTTGCACGAGGTGGCCAAAGTATTGGAGTTTCAGCTTCAACATCAGTCCTTCCAATGAACACCCAGGACTGATCTCCTTTAGGATGGACTTGTTGGATCTCCTTGCAGTCCAAGGGACTCTCAAGAGTCTTCTCCAACACCACAGTTCAAAAGCATCAATTCTTCGGCACTCAGCTTTTTTCACTGTCCAACTTTCACATCCATATATGACAGTTTAGAGGGTGTTTATAATAAGCATGTTTGTATCTACTAACGGTGAGAATTATCCAAGGGCAGAAGGTCAAAATCGCTTACCCAAATCAATTGTCTGCTGAGAATATTACAAATGTCAGGATGGAGGTCTCCTACACCAATAGCATTTGTACCACAGTTTATTTAAGATCAGCGAGTCTCAAGAATTTGCTTAGAAATTCAAACATTCTTACATATCAACTATTTAATGGATTCTATGATCTATTATAATTCATGTAAGCACTATTTTTTAAGCAATTTCTAACATCCCATGCTTCACAAATTATACTCTGTTCCATCTTTAACTTGCCCCCAACACACACACAGACACACACACAGACACACATGTATTAACACCTCTATGTGTTTCTCCCTCCATTTTCTACATAACGTCCTCATAGTCCCTGCATTTTCTTCCTTACATAGCATTCTGCTGACGTCTCATTTCTTTCACCAAGCATTTACTGTAAAGTCTGTACAGAACATTGCTCTATTATATGCATGTTATATTTGGTATTAATTTTATTTTCATTTGGTGACTCATTCATATAAATATAGTTATGTGCATTCTTTCTCTGATAAAAAATACTTCATAAATGTTTTTAGTGATGATGGTGTTTTGGCATCTATCCCATGCTTAAAGTACTATTGTATTCCCAAGGGAACTGTTCTTACAGAATTTATAATTAGCTTATGTATAATTAGCTTGTGTATGTATTTAAACACAAGGATATAATGGAGGGATGAAAATTGGGTCCACTGGTTTTGATGGTTGGGATATGTTTATTTCATAAATAATATTTTTCAAAAGCATGATGTCCAATTGGCTGCATATAATATCTAGTAAAATAGACATTTATAATGGGCAAGCATGTATGCTTTCTTTGGAGGAGGGCATGGCAACCCACTCCAGGACTCTTGGCTGGAGAATCCCTTGGACAGAGGAGCCTGGCAGGCTACAGTCTGTGGGGTTACACAGAGTTGGACACAACTGAGCATGTAGGTATGTATGTACATGTATGTATGTATGAGCAGCAGCATATGTATGCTTTCAAATGGTGGTGCTGGAGAAGACTCTTGAGAGTCCCTTGGACAGGAAGAAGATCAAACCAGTCAATTCTAAAGGAAATCGAGAATGGAGCTGCAGGAGTTGTTTGTATATTTTCGAGATTAATTGTTTGTCTGTTGCTTCATTGGCTATTATTTTCTCCCATTCTGAAGGCTGTCTTTTCACCTTGCTTATAGTTTCCTTTGTTGTGCAAAAGCTTTTAATTTTAATTAGGTCCCATTTGTTTATTCGTGTTTTTATTTCCAATATTCTGGGAGGTGGGTCATGGAGTATCCCGCTTTGGATTATAGCAGAGAGTGTTTTGCCTATGTTATCCTCTAGGAGTTTTATAGTTTCTGGTCTTATGCTTAGATCTTTGATCCATTTTGAGTTTATCTTTGTGTATGGTGTTAGAAAGTGATCTAGTTTCATTCTTTTACAAGTGGCTGTCCAGTTTTCCCAGCACCACTTGTTAAAGAGGTTGTCTTTTCTCCATTGTATATTCTTGCCTCCTTTGTCAAAGATAAGGTGTCCATAGATGCGTGGATTTATCTCTGGGCTTTCTATTCTGTTCCATTGATCTATATTTCTGTCTTTGTGCCAGTAAAACCACAATGAGGTACCACTTTACACCAGTCAGAATGGCTGCCATCCAAAAGTCTACAAGCAATAAATGCTGGAGAGGATGTGGAGAAAAGGGAACCCTCTTACACTGTTGGTGGGAATGCAAACTAGTACAGCCACTATGGAAAACAGTGTGGAGGTTCCTTAAAAAGCTGCAAATAGACCTGCCATATGACCCGGCAATCCCACTGCTGGGCATATACACCGAGGAAACCAGAATTGAAAGAGCCACGTGTACCCCAATGTTCATCGCTGCATTGTTTACAATAGCTAAGACATGGAAGCAACCTAGATGCCCATCAACTGATGAATGGATAAGAAAGCTGTGGTACATATACACAATGGAATATTACTCAGCATTAAAAAAAAATTCATTTGAAGCAATTCTACTCAGATGGATGAAACTGGAGCCCATTATCCAGAGTGAAGTGAGCCAGAAGCAAAAACAACAATACAGTATATTAACACATATATATGGAATTTAGAAAGACAGTAACAAGAACCCAACATGGGAGACAACAAAAGGAACGCAGATGTATAGAATAGACTTGTGGACTTTGTGGATGAGGGTAAGGGTGGGATGAGATGGGAGAAGGGCATTGAAGCATGTTAATTGTCATGTGTCTAATCAATCGCCAGCCCAGGATTGATGCTCGGGACTGGTGCAGCGAGATTTCCCGGGGGGGAGGGAGGAGGGAGGGGGGATCCGGAGGGGAAGCATATGTAAACCCATGGTGATATCATGACAATGTATGGCAAAAATAATAATAAAAAAAAAAAAAGAAAAGAAATAAAGGAAATCGACCCTGAATATTCATTGGAAGGACTGAGGTGAAATTCTAATACTTTCACTATCTAATGTGAAGAGCTGACTCATTGGAAAAGACCCTGATGCTGGGAAAGATTGAGGGCAGGAAGAGAAGGGGGCAGCAGAGGATGAGGTGGTTGGATGGTATCATCAACTTAATGGACATGAGTCTGAGCAAACTCCAGGAGGTGGTAAAGGACAGGGAAGCCTTGCATGCTACAGTCCACGGGATCGCAAAGAGTCAGAAATGACTTAGTGACTGAACAACAAATGTTTATAAACATAGGAATTTCTTACATTTGCAAACATTTTCATTAGCATACAAAACTAGGGCAGAGATATGGTTGCCAGGAACATTTATAGCTAGAAGACATTATTTATCTTCATCCCTCTGCCTAGAATACTTTCTTCTCACATTTCCTTCTGGCAAGTCCTTAATCATTCCAAAAGACACAGAAAATACTACTTTTTCTGTTAAATAACCTATATATTCCCTGAGATAGTCACATCTTTGCACTCCCCAAATTCCCTCATCTTTATCAGAGAGTGCAAGTCATATTTGTATGTAATTATGTTGGATTACCTTTGTTTCCCCAGTTCAATAGCAAATTCTCAAAGGTAGACTGGATCCTATTTATCTCTTGTGTTTCTCCAGGTCTGTATATTGTGCTTGGGATAGAGCAGATGCTTTCAAAAATCTGTTGAGTTGATGAAAAATTTAATTGAAAAATACATTAAGGATTTTTTTTTACATTCTATCAACCAGCATTGACCAAAATAGAATGCCTCAAAATGATACATTTCTTGTGAAAAACCTTGACAAAGAAGGAGGAAGTGGATGTTTGTCTCTTGAGTCAGATTATAAAAGAGCTCTTGATTGATAATTCAGTTCAAACATATACATTTCTCATGGCAAAAATATACCCTCTAAAAACATGTCATCTTGTTCCCTTCACATCTTCCCCCTTGAACTCTGTGCTCTAAATCACCAGACTGAATCCAGAAACTGTTGTTTTTTCCTGTGCTTGGCACACTTTTCTCTGCTTAGGAAACATCTACTCACCTTCAAGACTAAACTCTAATGCCTTCCCTTTTATAAATCCTTTCTTGCGCCCCCTGGAATCCTTACCTGTATCATCTTCTAATATCCAGGAGTACTTGGATGCTTTTCTATGATAGTCTTGTCACTTGGTGTTTATTTAATTATTCATGACTACTATCACATGGGGAGGATCTCAAAACTCAACAAATATCTGTTACAGTTTGAAGAAAAGAGTCAGTGGGCACTGATTTCTTATTCTCATATGCAAGTTAAATAACTTAGACAGAAAATTCAAGGCAACGTGAACTCTCTCAACATATATGAGTTTAAAACAAAGACATGAAACTTGAATATGACCATGTAAAGTGATGCTGCTTGCTCTTTGGATTATAAAATCTAATCAATTTATTGTTGTATGACCAGGGCCTAGTACTGCACTTGATATATAGCACAAATCAACACATAGCTATTGAATTAATAGACATGTATAACAATTTTTATCTGAGATTCTTAAGGTTGACATGTGTCATAATCTTGTTTGACATATTCTCATGACATGCAAATAAGTATAATGTCTATGTGACTGTCAGTTCTAGCACTAGACTGAAAATGTCACAAAGGAAGGGACCATACTTAGTTAGCTAACTGTTGACTCTTGAGCACCTAGAGATGTTCATTTACTATTTTTTGAATATTGTTAAATGCTAAACTCCTGGGCATTACATAATAGAATTTACTTTGATGAGGAAGAAAAAAGTCCTACTTATATTAATATTTTTTAATCCAGTTACATATGCTTTCTTTTAAATAGTGATTGGATTTATTAATAATTGAATTAGCAAGCCCATTCAGTTCAGTTCAGTTCAGTCACTCAGTCATGCCCGACTCTTTGTGACCCCATGGACTGCAGCATGCCAGGCTTCCCTGTACATCACCAACTCCTGGAGGTTACTCAAACTCATGTCCATTGAGTCAGTGACGCCATCCAACCATCTCATCCTCTGTCGTCCCCTTCTCCTCCCTCCTTCAATCTTTCCCAGCATCAGGGTCTTTTCCAATGAGTCAGCTCTTCGAATCAAGTGGCCACAGTATTGGAGTTTCAGCTTCAGCGTCAGTCTTTTCAATGAACACCCAGGACTGATCTCCTTTAAGATGGACTGGTTGGATCTCCTTGCAGGCCAAGGGACTCTCAAGAGTCTTCTCCAACACCATAGTTCAAAAGCATGGATTCTTCCATGCTCAGCTTTCTTTATAGTTCAACTCTCACATCCATACATGACTACTGGAAAAACCATAGTCTTGACTAGATGGACCTTTGTTGGCCAAGTAACATCTCTACTTTTTAATGTGCTATCTAGATTGGTCATAGCTTGTTTCTCAAGGAGTAAGAGTCTGTTAATTTTATGGCTGCAGTCACTATCTACAGTGATTTTGGAGCCCCCCAAAATAAAGTTTGCCACCATTTCCACTGCTTCTCTATCTATTTGCCACAAAGTGATAGGACCAGATGCCATGATTTTTGTTTTCTGAATGTTGAGTTTTAAGTCAACTTTTTCACTCTCCTCTTTCACTTTCATCAAGAGGCTCTTTAGTTCTTTTCACTTTCTGTCATAAGGGTGGTGTCATCTGCATATCTGAGGTTATTGATATTTCTCCTGGAAATACTGATTCCAGCTTGTGCTTCATCCAGCCTGGCATTTCACATGATGTACTCTTCATATAAGATAAATAAGCATGGTGACAATATATGGCTTTGACATACTCCTTTTCCTATTTGGAACCAGTCTGTTTCATGTCCATTTCTAACTGTTGCTTCCTGACCTGCATACAGGTTTCTCAAGAAGCAGGTCAGGTGGTCTGATTTTCCCATATTTTTAAGAAATTTCCACAGTTTATTGTGACCCACATAGTCAAAGGCTTTGGCATAGTTAAGTGATTTATTTGAAATATTGAGGTAGAGATAATAATATTTTAGTCAAATATCTTGATATTCATATGTGAAATTTTTTATATTTATATTTATTATAATAAAATATAACATGATATTTATACATGTTATCTATAAGTAAAGATTGAAAACTTTGGATATTGGGAGTTACTTCAGCTCATCCAGAGAATGTTTTTGTAGAGCTCAACATAGTGATTGTGTGTGCTTCATTGCTCAGGTGTGTCTGACTCTTTGCAGCCATAGGGACTGTAGCCTGTGAGGCTCCTCTGTGTGTGGAATTTTCCAGGCAAGAATACTAGAGTGAGGTGCCATTTCCTATTCCAGGGGATCTTCCCAACCCAGGGATCAAACCCGTGTCTTTTATGTCTCCTGCATTGGCAGGCAGATTGTTTACCAAAATGGCCACCTGGGAAGCCCCAATATAGTGCTTAATACAATCTCATTACTGAATTAAAGAAAGTAATTTACTTAGTGGCAGAAGTTTATGTTCAGAGTTTCAAAGAACCCCCCCCTAAAAAAAACCCCCACAAATCAGAAATGTTACCTTTATCTTGCAAGTTTTGAGTTTTCCTCTGATACAGATGTGATGGATAAATGTTATTCAGTATTCTTGCCTGGAAAATCCCATGGACAGAGGAACCTGGTGGGCTGCTTACAGTCCATGAGATTGTAAGAGTCAGACTCGATTTAGCAACTAAACCACCACCATGTACCTACTATAGCTATGCATCCTTAAAAAGATCTTTACGTACTTTCCCACTTGAGTGATAATTTTGATGGTTAGAAATAATTTTCTTTCAGACTCAATGGTCTGCTAGTTTCCAATGTTGTAGTTCAGATGCCTGATGGTACTTTGATCCTTGATCCTTTGATTTTGATCATTTTTTTCTCAGTAATTTTAATAATTTATATCTTTTATGCACAGAGTTCTGAATTTTTTCTGATGCTGTATTTTCATGCAGGTTTATTTTGTCTTGGGAACTCATGGGCCTTTTCAGTCCAAAAGCTCATACCCAGGTCTGGGGAATCATTTCCTCTCTAGTTTTTATTTTTGGTTCTCTGTCTTTCTAGAAGGCCTCTATTTTGATATTGATTCCTAATTTTCTTATGTACTATCTATCTATCTATATATTTTTTGAATTTTTTCTTCTACTTCCTGGGAAATTTTTTCAACTTCGCTTTTCAATCTGTTTTTAACATTTTCCATTTCTGTAATCTTCTTTTCAAATTTTTCTAGTTCTTTTATCAGAATGTTCTTCTTTTTTTTTTTTTTAAACAAGAAAGACCGTTCTAAAGTTCCCTGGTGGTACAGTGGTTAGGACTCTGCACTTTCACTAATGGGGCCTGAGTTAAATCCCTGGTCGAAGAAATAAGATCCTGCATGCCGTGTGGCTTGGCCAAAAAAAAAAAAAAAAAATTCTGTTTTTTGAGTTACTTCTTTGATTATTTTGACCTTTGCCTTTCAGGTTAGAAATTAATTAGAGAGAGAGAGAGAGTGAGAGAGAGAGAGAGAGAGTGTGTGTGTGTGTGTGTGTGTGTGTGTGTGTGTGTGTGTGTGTGTTAGAAGGATATCCCAGGTGGAAGGTCTCAAGTAGGGTGATCTGGCTGGGTTGTTTCATTGGAGAAACACTCAACAACCAGCATATATGTGTCTTCCCTCTTAGTCTGCTTGGTCTGGATGATTTCCCCTGAAAGGGATTCTCTGTTCTTAGAAGGATGAGAATAAGTCAGTTAGTGTTTCCTTAGGGTTAACAGCTTCCACTGTGGCTCAGCTGGTAAAGAATCTGCCTGTAATGCGGGAGACCCGGGCTTGATCCCTGGGTTGGGAAGATCCTCTGGAGAAGGGAAAGGCTACCCACTTCAGTATTCTGGCCTGGAGAATTCCATGGACTGTAGTCCATGGGTCATAAAGAATCGAACACGCCTTAGTGACTTTCCTTCACTTTCAAGGTTAGCAGGGCTGAATTGTGGGAGACTTTTCTTACACGGGTTTTTCACCACATCTGCAGTTCTCAGTTTCAGGGGCTCACTTTCTAGCCAGTGGATCCTGGTGTCTGTTCTCACAATTCTCCCCAGTTCAACCTTTCTGGAAGACACACTTGTCTTCTGCCTGGGTGGGTGAGGGGCAGTTACTCAGCATGGTGGGGTAAGAGACAGGATCTGGGGTCTAACCACTACAGACCTGCACACTTAGCTTATCTTAGTTTTATTTTTAACTGAATCCTTACTTTCATGTACACAGTCCCTCCAGTTTCTGGGCTGCTTTGGGTTTCTGCAGCCCAGATGGTTTTTACTGCTGGCCTTTCTCTGCTGCCAACTCAGGTCCTGGCTCCCCCTATTCTGCAAAGTTAGATATTAATCAATTCACTGGCTTCTAGCTTCCAAAAATTGGCTCCTGCCACATCTTCTCTACCATTGACCCTTGTGCATTTATGCTTCACAAAAAAATACCCTTATCATCATTTGAGTGAGTTTCAGTAGGAAATAGAAGAAAATACCTGTATGCAGCCTACCTGTGTTTCTCTCCTGTATTTTCCATAGTCATTCACTTAACCGTATGTGTTATCTCATCAAGGAATTCTGCCCAGGCTTTAACCATGTTAAATCTGGATCTCTGCCATCCTTTCCCTAGATCCTTACCTTTTCCTTCTGTCTCATTCTTCTATATGGCCCTTTCTCAAGTGATTTTGGAGTATGCTTTTCTTTATAGAATGTCTCAATGGGCTCCTAATGGACTTAAAAATAAAATTATGTTTAATGAACTCAAACTCTATAATCCATGCTTCTGGATACTTTGGCTTATTGTCAAAAAAAAAAAAAAGGAAAAGAGAGAAAGAGAGAGAAAACAGGATTATTAGTTGCAATAGCCTAGGGGGAAAATAATGATCTAAAAATCCATTTCTTCCCTCTTTCATATATTCCATACAGTTTTTAGGCTTAACTGCAATGCGATTTTGTATTTCTGTTAGTTAAACTGTATTTACTGGGCTTCCTTGATGGCTCAGTGGTAAAGAATCTGCCTGCCAATGTAGGAGATGCAGGAGACGCTGGTTTGACACCTGGGTTGGGAAGATCCCCTGGAGGAGGGCATGGCAACCCATTCCAGTATTCTTTCCTGGAGAATTCCATGGACAGAGGAGCGTGGTGGGCTACAGTCTATGGGGTCTCAAAGAGTTGGACAGAAATGGGGTGACTTAACACACCCACATGCAAGCTGTATTTAATACTACCAAATACTAATCAAAACTTGTTAATTTCAATTAATTTAGCATTTGAGAAATCTGTTGCAGAATAAATTATTTTCACTATTTTTTATAAGTGAAATATACATAAAGCGGGTTTTCTTATGACTATCTAAAAGAAATTATTCAAATTTGGTTTAATTTTTGCCTTATAAGTGTTGACTAAAAAAATAAATGCAAAAACTAAAAGTTAAGAACTATGTTTTATTCCACGGAAATTTTTAGGACTTCATCTCAAGTAACCCTGAGAGAACTGCTCCATGGAGGCAAGGTTGAGGGAGCCAGTATTTATGAGTTTTGCAACAAAGAGCAGATTGTACACATTGCTAGTAGTGCTCTGTGGTGTCTGACTCTTTGCAACCCCATGGACTGTAGCCCACCAGGTTCCTCTGTCCATGGGGTTTTTTCCAGGCAAGATTACTGGAGTGGATTGCCATTTGCTTCTCTAGGGGACCTTTCCCACCCAGGAATCAAGCCTGTGTCTCTTGCATATCTTACATTGGCAGGCAGGTTCTTTACCAATGAGCCACTTGGTAAGCCCAAGATTACCATTAATTAAAGAGAATTAGACATCTCAAGCTAAGGGATTTCGTATTTGTCTGTGTATCGAAAGATGCAGGAATCTGGGCTCACTGAAATCATTCCTTTGATATGCGTCTCTGCTACGGGAGCCTGCCCTGTGCTCTCTCATCCAGAGTTTCCTCTGGGCTCACCATGGGCAGTGGCAGTCGGATTGCTGCTCAGAGTGTTAGTCGCTCAGTTGAGACGGACTCTTTGCAACCCCACGGACTGTAGCCCACCAGACTCCTCTGCTCCTGGAATTCTCCAGGCAAGAATGCTGGCATGGGTTGCCATTCCCTTCTCCAGGGTATCTTCCCAACCCAAGTCTCCTGGATCACAGGCAGATTGTTTACATCTGAGCCACCACGGAAGCCCTGTGGTGGCTTCTAGAAGGCAGGCATTTTTTGTTCCCTTCCTAATTCCCTCAGGGCTCACCAGCTCACTACAGGCTCTGCTTGCGGCTGCTAATGACTGTGACATCGTTTATTTACTAATATGGCAGAAGATATTCCATTCCTCATAAGATGTTTTATATTTTTAGAAGGTAATAAAATCAAATTGTAGAATACCTATTTGTAGTTGTGATAAAGCTTTAATAGCAATATATGGACTCAAGGCTTTCTTATCCCCAAATCCAATATACTCAAATCATTCTTTAACATGTAATATGTTCATAATAGTAACGTGTTAAAAGTGAGTGAAATAGGTGTTTTTCTTAATTGTATATAGGGTTTGCTTCATATGGAATTGCATTTAGACTTTTCTATATCGAAGATAATGTCTGTATCAAATGTCTCATCAGTCATGTAACATCACATCACTGTGTTAGAGTGGACACAAACATTGTTTACCAAATACCTGACGGTAACCACTCTGACCACGCATTTCCTGTGCTACACAGACCCTCAAGGTTCTCAGCCACAAAAGTCTCATAATGTGAGTTAAAGTTTAATAGGTCTTTGCTGATAACATGCATTGATGGAGAGTCGCCTGACCTGCTCAACTTGTTCTTAATGTTCTTGCTCTTAATGGTAATGTTCTTACCATTCAGAGCAGACGTCCACCCGACATTACCCAAAGAGCTAGATGCACACTGGGGTGTTTTTGTTATTGTTGTTTTTCTGTTTTCTGGCCATGCCACACAGCATGTGGGATCTTAAGTTCCTACCAGGAATTGATTCCACAGGCTGTGCTGTGGAAATGCAGAATCCTAACCACTGAACCACCAGGGAACTCCTTCATGTGTTTTCCTGTTCACCAGTCACCCATACTTCAGATGGGCCATCCCTTTTGTACATTATTGGAATCCTCTTAAGCTAAGTCTGTGTTGATACTGTGAATTTTAAGTCTATTACAAGTTTCAAAAATTACCAAAAAACATTGTCTACTTATCTTTCTACAACTTGGGTTTTTTTTTTCACGTGCTTTCTAGAGGTTTATTTCAATAATTACACGTGAGAAAAAAATTAGTTTTGTCTGACTACCATTTATTTCATTTAAGCAGCCTTGTAAGTTAGCAGAAAAAAATTCTGACTAGTAAATGTTGAGAACACAGCAATGACAATGACAACCACAATAGAGCGTCTTACTATAGAATAAACATGCATTAATGTGAAGATGTTAGCTATTTGACTATCATAAATTGTTTCTTGCTCTGAATAAATTCTAAAATAGCTTTCATCAAGGTTATCTAAACATGGAGTAGTTGATAATTTTTTTCTTTGTTATTAATTTCCATACAAGATGATGTTTAAATTTAAAATAGAATTGACTTGGTTTACTTGATTTAAAAAGATTCTGTAGAATGTACCCAAATTTCTGCTTTATAAGGATTTTTTGAGAAGAATCCTAAGATGTCTCACCTTTGCTTAATGTGGGAACATGTGCATATAAGTGAATAAATGAAAAGGTACCATGTCCAGCGAGCATCACTTTGTATCAAGTAGTGGAGGTCTCTAAGGGGAACCAACGTATAGCTCCTTACCCATCAAGTTTCTGCACAGATCAATATAGAGGCATGTGCTGTGCTTAGTCGCTCAGTCCTGTCTGACTCTTTGCAGATGTAGGTATAAAAGAAGAGTGAAGCTGGCCTCATCACCAGCACACAGCTTGCCTCCAGGGTTGCTCCAAAGGAGAAGAGGCAGGGTATGGTTATTCTTGTTAAACTTATCAATGTAAGTCATTCCACTTGAGGCTGACTAAGTACTAGGGCAAAGTAAGCCCAGATGTCCCCAGAAAATTCTCCAACAATTGGCACAGAAAAAATAAAGGGCGTGGGAAAGCATTTTCCCTACCACCAAGTATTGTACCAGGCTCTGTCCCACCCACCTTAATTATTCACAGTTAGAATCCACCACCATTCTTGTTGTTCTCTTTCTTTCTTTTTTCCTTCTTTTTTTTTTCCTAAGGGACCAGTAAAGAGTCATCTACTTAGTATTTCTAAAAGCTTTGCCTCACATACAGAGGTTTGACAATATTCTGATATTTCTGTGTTGAAGTGTAAAGATGCTAAGCTCTTCTGTGATACTCTAATTTATCTTTCTCATGCACTGCAGGAAACTTACATCGATCTTCAGATGGCCCAACCCTTTTAGCGGATTCTCTAAGTGGTACATGATAGCCAAAGTTTAAAAAACTACTGTCTTCTAGGGCAGGTAATATCTTCCTGGCATCTTGATCAGTAAGCATGGCTATTCTGCATCTCCAAGGACAGATTGCCCTGGGAGAGTAAAACTCTGATCTATTCCCTAGTTGATTGGCTGCTATTTTTTAACATGAGTGCCTTATAATTACCTCAGTTCTATTCACATCATATATCCAAAATGCCCTATTGCTGGCTACACAGTAAATGGATAAATCTGCTTTGTCCTGCTTGGACCTCCTCTAAGTCTTATCTTTTACCCAGGGGACATGTGTATGAGGAGGGGCTTCTGCAAATTCTTAGAAACTTTCTTCCAAACGCTGATTCTATGGTGCCATCTCTTTGACTCCAAACAGGCCTTACATGTTTGGTTTCTTCAATCCAATAATACTGAGGGTGGGGATGGGGAAGTGGGGAAAGAATGACCTATAGCTGAGGTACTCTTGCATGAATTTTTTTTCCCCTTAGGCGTTTGTTATGTGCCAGGGATTGCCCTAGGCTCTAGGGACATTAAGACAAGTAATACACAAAGCTTCAGTTTGGGAAGGGGTGGATTATAGACTTTACGTGATTTTTCACGTTCTCATGTTGAACCAAAGGAAAGTCTGTGATATATTCCCAGAGAGTACAAAGCCCAATAGAATGGACCAGAAATGGAAGACTAGAAATTTTCAACACTTAAATAACTTTATCTATGAGGATGTAGATAAAAATCTCTCAAGCTAGTGTATGACACTCTTATTTCCCCTATGAGGAACCAGTAAACTAATCAATGATAGACCTCAACTGAAATAAATATGTGTGTGCTTGTACAGTCATGTCTGACTGTTTGTGACCCCATAGACTGTAGCCCTCCAAGCTCCTGTCCATGGGATTTTCCAGGTAAGAATATTGGAGTGGACTGGGATTTCTTTCTCCAGGGGACTTTCTTGATTCAAGGATAGAACTGTCTCCTGCATTGGCAGGTGGATTCTTTATCACTGAGCCACCAGGGAAGCCCTTCATGGTTAAAGCGGCTGATGCAAATATTGTCTACTTTGGAAAACACCAGGATCAAGATTCCCCTCTTCTGAATATTTCATCTCTTCCTTAAGCAAAGGAGACTCAAGAGGCCATAAAACTCTCCCTTATTGCCCAGCATCCCTTCAAAAGGAGAAACCCAGGGCCACCTTATTGGTCTTCTTATCCTTCTTCATTCCCAAACAAAACCATTTTCAATCTCTTCAAGCATTTTTCTATCTGTGTGACCCTCTGGGAACCTCAAACATCAGCAATCCCTAAGTCTTCATCATAAATGGTAATGAGATGAATAAAATTTATGCCCCAAACATTTTTAAGCGAGTAATGTTTGCCAGAAACAGTGCAAGGTAACAGGGATGTGTACTGAACTTAATAAACACGGTTCTTGTAGTCCTTGTAGCTGTAGTTAAACTTCATCTAGTAGAATAGACTGTAAACACATAAAGGCATAAGGAAATGGCAATTGTAAAAATCCCTGTACAGGAACACACAGAAAATAGAGGAATAAATCAGAGAGAGTGCTGGTGCAGTTCCAGACCACCACAATAAAGTGAGTCACATGACGTTTTTGGTTTCCTATTGTATATAAAATTGTGTTTATACTATACTGTAGTCACTAAGTATGCAATAGTATTAGATCTCAAAAATGCACGTGTTAATTTAAAATCTACTTCATTGCTAACAGTGACAACCCACCATCTGAGCTTTCAGCAAACCGTAATCTTTTTGCAATATTAATATCAAAGATCAGTAACTGTAGGTCATCATAACAAAGTAAAAACAATGAGAAAGTTTTGAAATATTGCTAGAATCACCAAACTGTGTCCCAGGATGTGAAATGGGCCAGTGCTGTTGGAAAAATTGTGGTGATAGACCGGCTCCAGGCAGAGTGGCCACAAATCTTCAATGTGTAAAAAATGTCAAGTGCAATAAAGAGAAATGCAATAAAATGAGGAATACTTCTACTAAGCTATGTGACCAAATTTAGTTTGTGGAACAGGCAAGGTCTTTCTGCAAAAAAGAAGTTTCAGTTTTGATGGAAGTATAGTAAGATGCCATCCATGATGACAAAATAATACACCTGGAAATTTGCCTTTGGTGCATTCATGGAACATAGTATCATTCTAGGAAGCCAGATATGAAAATATTGCTTTGCTGCAGACATTCTTCAAAATTATATGAAAGAAAAATCCTGAGTCCTTCAAGTGATTCAAAGTGGTGACTTTAAAGTGATAAAGTGAATGGAGAATTAATAATCACTTGAATTTTGTCATCAAAATAACTTAATGCTATCTGCAATCATCCTTAATCTTGTTGACTTAAAAAATATGTGCCACCTAAAAGTTGAGAGTTATGTTTTATTCGGTGGGAAATTTTTAGGACATCAAACCTGGGAGGCAGCATCTCAAGTAACCCTGAGAGAACAGCTTTGAGGAGGGTAGGGGATAATTACATTATGCAGAAATTCTACAATAAAGGACAGGTAGTCTGGACCATCAGAAGATGATTGTTAGATAGAGAAAAACAAATATCTCAAGTTAAGGAATTTAGCCCTTTTCTGTGTATGGGAAGCTGCAAGAGCCTGATCGCTGCTAGGTGGCATGTATTCTTACCTTCCTGAGTGTCCTCAGGGCTCACCAGCTTACAGTGGAGGGTGTCAATCACTGACGACACCCTTGGTTTACTGATGAGGTAGGAAATATTGTTTCTCAATCACACTGCAGAGTTCAGGTAGCATTATGAATAAGGAAACCATCTCTCTGTTTCTCTGATGATGCTTGATTTTAGCTCAGTGTTATTTATGATGTCCTTGGCTTTTGCAGAGCACCTGCTTTCATCTTACCTACAAGAATGATCTCTGCATTAAACTTTATTGATGTAAAGTCTTTATATTTTAAGTGAGAGAATAAAACATGATGGGCTTCCTATTTTAAAATTCTGGTTATTTTCCCCATATGAAAAAAATCATAACAACCTAAAAAATGAATAATAATAAGGGCATTATCAGACATCTCAGGTTCCCGGGACAAAGACATTCCCCTTGAGCTTGAGCCAAGAACTTAACATTTTGAAGTTTAAGTTAGAAAGCAAATAAAATGATTCTAGGAAGGAAGAAAAAACAGGTGCAATGTGCTTCACAAATAAATTCCCATTCCAAGTGCTACTCTTTCTTGTTTTTCATCTGAAAGCCATCAAAAGTCATCACATTCCTACTTGCTGGTGTATTAAGTTTATTTTTGCCTTAAATTTCTATCTTCTGTTTTGGCATCTGTCCCCCAACACTTGCAGGGCTTGGGCCAGAGCACAAATGGAGACCCACATCCAATACAGAAGTTCTGCTGATGGATCAATGAGGTTTAAATGAATAATAAAATAAAGACATTCATAATTTGTACTTATTTATTCTATGAAACTTTTTTTAATGCCATTGAGAAATGAAATATTTCCTGCCATATCGGTAAGCAAGGATGTTGCTGTCACCAGCAATTGCAGCTGCGATGGACGGCGAGCTGCCGAGACCTGAGGGATCTCAGGAGGGAAAGAACACTGGCCAGCTAGCAGCCATCAGATGGCGGACCCTCCCAAATAGTGAGCCCTGAAGAAGCTCAGGCTATGAAGACCTGGGATACTGGCCCCAGATGTGGAGATGCGTATCAAAGGAATGATTTCAGTGAGCCCAGACTCTAGCATCTTCCCAAACATAGAACAGCACTAAATTCCATAACTTGAGATACTTGGTTTCTTTAATTAACAGTAATCTTGTGATGTTCCTGACTACCCACAAAATGCTTTGTATATCCTGGCTGATCCTCTCATGTCTTCAGAGTTTCTCAGAGCTATTTGACGTGCAGTCTACCAGGCTGCAGCTCTCATTTTGCCCCAAATGAAACTTAATTCACAACTTTTAAACTGTGCAAAAAAAAAAAAACCCTTTAACACCATTTTAGCAAAATCAGTAATTATGTTGTTATAATCCAGATTTTCATGTAAATCATGTTTTATTGTCAAGAATGATCTAAGGCATAAAGAAAGAAAATAATTACAGAGCCTTAAATCCCAGAAGCAAAGTCAACATTCAGAAAAATTTGAATGAAGTTCTAAGTCTTCAAGAATGTTGCTATTGTAGCCTACCTGGAACTTTGCCTAAAATCTGCGTTCCACGTCTATCATTTTTGTCTGTTACTGCCTCCTTGCAAAGCGGCATTGCTGCAGGCATATCTTCTCAAGTGTAATCCATTGATGAGTGACATTAAAAAAAAATAAAGACTAAACATTCCATGAAATCAAAGACAAAAAAGTGATCACAATTAGTTGAAATGA
Source organism: Antilocapra americana (assembly GCA_007570785.1). Taxonomy (NCBI): domain Eukaryota; kingdom Metazoa; phylum Chordata; class Mammalia; order Artiodactyla; family Antilocapridae; genus Antilocapra; species Antilocapra americana. The sequence goes on from ML661908.1 coordinate 15,482,475, forward strand.
AAGAGTATGTGGCTTAGATCAGTACTGGTACAGTGTCTGTGAAGTCATTTATGAATTCATGGCATATATGTATTACTTTCTAATGTGATTTGTCCTATTAAGTGGGAAAAAAGTATATCTGACCCAAAACACTTTCAACCGGTAAAAAGTCTCCAAGTTAAAAAAAAAGTACTGCAGTAGATGAATAGGAAATCTGAAGAGAAATGTTATTTGGACAGGTTCCATCTGTCCATCAGTTAAATTTGATATATCATTCATTACAGTGTTTATTCCAGGAGTTAAAGGAATTTCAGTTATGATTTAGCACAGCAGGATGACTTGGGGCATCTCTAATACCTGCCAGAATTCAGACAGTGCCCATGAAACCTACAAGGAGAATCTGGGAGTAAGTGAGGGAAATGGGTGTTTGTGCAGCTTCTGTTAGGAGCCAGCTATGTATCAGACTTACTATCATAAGCTGTCTTGTTTCATTTAACAGTATTCTATGGATACTGTAGATTTAACAGAACACATACAGGCAGTCATTCCGATTGCAAGGATCAGCAAATCTGTCTGGCTAACACAAGGAAAGGTGTAGTAGTCATTAGGAATTTAAGAAAAAATATCATATAAAACCCATAGCGTGCATGCATACTCAGTCATGTCCAACTCTTTGCAACCTCGTGGATTGTAGCCCATCAGGCTCCTCTGCCCGGGGAATTTGCCAGGCAAGGATACTGGAGTCGGTTGCCATTTCCTTCTCCAGGGAATCTTCCAGATCCAGGGATTGAACCTGTGTCTCTTGAATCTCCTGAATTGGAAGGTGGATTCTTTACTGCACCACCTGGGAGGCCACTAAACCCTTAGCAATGGCTTCTATATAATCTCTCCACTCTGCCTTTACAATGACTCAGTCTTCTTAGGCTCTGCTTCTCCAGGGTCTCTTGTCACTTTCCTCTAAGTTGTTAGATCATTCTCTTTCTATACTTTCTCTATCTATGTTGTTGTTCAGTTGCTCAGTCACATCCTGCTCTTTGCGACCCCATGGACTGCAGCATGCCAGGTCTCCCTGTCCTTCACTATCTCCTGGAGCTTGCTCACATTCATGTCCACTGAGTTGGTGATGCCGTCCAACCATCTCATCTCACCCTCTGTTGTCCCCTTCTCCTCCCACCTTCAATCTTTCCTGGCATCAGGGTCTTTTCCAAGGAGTCGGTTCTTCTCATCAGGTGGCCAAAGTATAGGCATTTTGGCTTCAGCATCAGTCCTTCCAATGAACATTCAGGACTGATTTCCTTTAGGATGGACTGGTTGGATCTCCTTGCAGTCCAAGGGACTCTCAAGAGTCTTCTCCACCACACACTTCAAAAGCATCAGTTCTTTAGTGCTCAACCTTCTTCATGGTCCAACTCTCACCTCCATACATGACTATCTATACCATCTATTTACTAATTATCCAGTTCATTCATAATCATCATATGACTATACATTTTTTTCTTTATGACCTTTTAGTTTTTCTTTCAGTTAGTAAATTCTTTTTGCGTGTCTATTCAAATTTCTAAGAGGGAACTCATTGATTGAGTTATTTCTTACTAGATGGAGTTTTAAAACTCAGGTTACTTCACTGCCATTGGCAAGCTTATGTATCAGCTGTCTCTCAGATGCCTAGCCATGCGGCAATCAGCTAGGACTATGAGAAGGTGCCAGCACAAGTCTACTGGGAAAAAACAGTCTATCCATTTGGAACTGGGTATCCACATTCGAAGAATGACATTAAACCCTTATCTCATACTATACTCAACAACTGACTCAAAGTGGATGAGTGCCCTGAGTCAAACTATAAAACTCTCAGAAGAAAACACAGGTGTAAATCTTTGTAACCTTTGAGTAGTCAGTGATTCTTAGCTATGACACCAAAGTACAAACCAGAAAAAAATAGATAGACTGGACATTATCAATATTAAAATCTTCTGTGATCCCAAGAGCATCATCAAGAGTAAATAAACAACCTACAGAGGGGGAAAAAGTACTTGCAAATCAAGTCATGTATTTGACAAGGGACTTCATCTTAGAATATATAAAGAACTCTTACCATTGAAAAAAGACACATAACCCAACTGAAAAATGGGCAGAAGTTATGAATAAACACTTCTCCAAAGAAAATATAACATAAGCACAGAAAAGATGTTATTAGTCATTAGGGAAAACAAAATCACAATGAGATACTACCTCATACCCACTAGGATGGCTATAATAAAAAAGAGAATAAAGAATATTGGTAAAGATGTGGGGATATTGGCATCCTCATATACTGCTCGTGGGAGTGTAATATGAAAAAGAAAAAAACAGTATGCCAATTCCAAAAAAGGCTAAACGTAAAGCTACAATGTGATCCAGTAATACTCCTTCTAGGTCTGTATCCAAGAGAATTGAAAACACACGCGTCCACCTAAAAATTTATATGTAAATGTTCACAGCAACATTATTCATGATAGCCAAAACAGAAACGTCAAGAACAGACCTGTGGACACAGCAGGGGAAGAAGGTGGGATGAAATGAGAGAGTAGCATTGAAATATATACATTACTGTGTATAAAATAGATAGCTAGCGGGAAGTTGCTGTCAGCTCGGTGCTCTGGGATGACGTAGAGGATGTGAGATGGGGGGGCAGGGTGGGGAAGGAGGTTCAAGCAGGAGAGGATATATGTTTCTTTAGGGCTGATTCACATTGTTGTACAGCAGAGACCAACACAACATTGTAAAGCAAGTATCCTCCAATATTTTTGAAAACATGTGACATCAGTCTAAATGCCCATCAGCTGATGAATGAATACAAACAGATGATTGTCAGATATCTCTTACTTTTAATGCCAAGCAGACAGTCACAAAGTTACAGTAAGCACTCTATTTAGTTTGCAAAATTATGTACTTTGAAAATTTAGAAAACTCTGAAATGTGGAGACATCCTGTCAGAAGGTAGTTACCCTTTGTATACATAAATATAAGGTAGAAGAAACTATTTATCAGACAATAGTAGGAGAAAGGGTGATTCTAAGCAAGTGAGTTGCTTTTTTCTGCTAATGCTCAGAAATTAAGACAAAGGTCTTTTTGTACATTGCCCTAGATGCCAATGAATTGGGATTCTCCTGTGTAGAAAGGAAGTCAGTTTTAGAGCCAATCCCTTTCCACCCTATTTTTTGTTTTCTGCCTTCTTGCACTGATACACGACACACTTGAACAACTGTCTCCCTTTTCAATGGGAGTGCCTTCTAGTGCCTTCAGAAAGAATTATCCTAAGATGCTGAGCCTTTATAATTAGGATTGAAATGTCAACAGCAAATATCATGTAATGTCTTTTCTTATCACATGGGAGCAAGACTTTTTCAAAAACATTCCCAAAAGTTTCTGTTACGCTTGTGCTGTCAGCATGAAAATATACGCAAGCACACACCCATCCTGACTCTCTTTCTGACACACAGACCTCATGCCTACACACTCTCACAGTGCTTTTGGTATGAAATAGTATTTCTTGAAGTCATATTTCAAAGAGCTGTCCTCCTGCTTTTCTTCTCTAAATGTCTTTGAAAAGTTCTAAAAAACTATGGCATCAACAAATAACCTTGACCTGTGTAGTCCTTTTGAGAAAGTAAACTTAAAAAAGATTTCAATGCCACATTTAATTACCGTTGTTTGAATCTACTGAGCACACTGAAATGAACTAAATATGAAATTGCAGAAAATGAGTATAAAATTTACCTATTTTTTTAAGTTTAAAAATTAAAATTGGAGGTTCAGTATATTATCATTCTTGGACAGTTATGCCTTTTAAATATCTTATTAGACATGGAAATAATTAGCATGAGACAGTGCTTGTTTTCACAGTACGGAATCATGGGGAAAAATGAAGTCTTAAGAAAGCAGTCAGTCCAGGTTAAAAACAAGGAAAGTTGTAATACTATGTGAAACTGGTGCTTCCAGATTCCAACTTCATAGAATGAATTGCAAAGCAATGAACCAATTGATTAAAAAAAAAATCTGATTCAGTTCCGACAACAGAAATTTGTTCTATTCACATAACTTTAAGCTTACGCTCACATTTGCCACCCCCACCCCTCAGCACTGCCTCCACTGCTGTCTGTCTGACACTGACAATGTGTCATGCACTGCTGTGCACTGGGAATAAAAAATATATATATATGAAATAGGACCTTTCTGGAGGCGTGATACAAACAATGTCTCACTCAGTGCCATTTGTAAAGGTGGACAGAATTACAGTGTGTTCTTATCACCGGGCTTCCTTGATGGCTCAGTTGGTGAGGAATCCGCCTATAATGTTGGAGACCCCAGTTCAATTCCTGGGTTGGGAAGATCCTCTGGAGAAGGGAAAGGCTACCCACTCCAGTATTCTTGGGGTCCCCTGGTGGTTCAGCTGATTTGTGTATGTATAGAATCCCCTGGCAATGTGGGAGACCTGGGTTCGATATCTGGGTTGGGAAGATCCCCTGGAGAAGGGAAAGGCTACCCTCTCTAGTATGCTAGTCTGGAGAATCCCATGGACTGTATGGTTCATGGGGTCTCAAAGAGTCGGACATGACTGAGTGACTTTCCCTTTCTCCACATTTACATTTATTTTTTGTTCCTTATGACTCATGTCACTACATAATATTATTTAATAATACTTATTGGGTTTTCTCCCAATAAATTGCCAGTTTCATGAGAGTAAAATGAAATCTCTCTTTATGGAAGAAAGCCTGTCATAGAGTGGTTACCCAACAGATGTGTGCTGAATGAATGAACCAAAGAATGAATGAATGCAGATGTAAGCCATCAAGTATGGGAGTTTTTACACTTGATGGATTTATACATCAAGAGAAAATATACATTCCTCTCACAATCACTTATTTTTTTTAAACATGATATGATGAAATATGCATAATATCCAATTTACCAGTTGAAGCATACAATTCAATAATATTAAGTACATTTGCAATGTTGTGAAACCATCACCATCCTCCAGCTTCAGAACTACTTTTATCTTCCAAAGTTAGAACTCTGACCCCGTTAAACAGTACCTCCTCACTCCTTCCTGCCCCCAGCCCCTGGCCATCACCATTCTACATTCTGTCTCTAGGAATTTAACTACCTTACGTACCTTATGTAAGTAGAGTTATATACTTACACATACATATGCATGCACAACATATATGCATTCTTTCGTGACAGGCTTACTTGTCTTAGCATGATGTCCTCAAGGTTCACCCATGTCATAGCATGTGCCAGGATTTCTCTTCTTCTTCTTGAAGCACTCATCAGCCCTTCGTGACATCTCTTCTTGTTCAGCCACTAGGTTGTGTCTGACCCTTTGCGGCCCCATGAGCTGCAGAATGCCAGGCTTCCCTGTCCTTCACTGTCTCCGAGTTCTCTTGAACTCAAGTCCATTGAGGTGGTAACGCCACCCAACCCTCTCATCCTCTGTCACCCTCTTCTCCTCCTGCCCTCAATCTTTCCCAGCACCAGGGTCTTTTCCAATGGGCTGGCTGTCCGTATCAGGTGGCTGAAGTATTGGAGCTTCAGCATCAGTCCTTCCAATAAATATTCAGGGTTGATTGCCTTTGGGATGACTGGTGTTTTTAAGCCTGACTAATATTCCATTGTATGTATAGACTACAGTTTCTTTATCAATCCCATGATGGACACTTGCATTGTTTCCACCTTTTGGCTATTGTGAATAATCCTTCTATGAATATGGGAGTGCAAATATTTGTTCAGTTTCTGTTTTAACTCTTTGAGTACACACCCAGACGAGAAATTTGCTGGGTCATATGGCAATTCAGCTTAAATTTTTTCTCACAATTATTTTTATACCTTTTTTATTTTGGGGTGTGTGTGTTTTTCTTTTTAATTCATTGGCATTAAACCTTGAATCTAACGAAACCTCACTTATTTTAAGGGAATGCTTTTAGGAAGTAAATATCAAAAATAATTCCTGTTGGCAAATTAACAAATCTGTTGCAAAGTATACATAATCCACTTGTTTCATTCAAAAAACCCATTAGAGCAGTCACAGAAACAAAACTTCATCCTGCTAAGCATCTCTGAATGTGATGTAACTATTCTTGGAATCTTGAACTAAAAAAAATAAAGAAAAAAAAATCAGGCCACCCAAGATACATTGAAAAACTTAAATTATTGAAAGGGATTGTAATGAATAATCTGTGCAGGGGGCAGATATTTGCTATTGCTAGACCTGGCTTTCAGCTGACAACACAGTTTTTTTTTTTTCTGAGCCTGAAACCTAGTTGGATAGCACAAGTCTCCCTTTGGATTCAAGCACATATAAACAGTTGATAATGCTTATTATTATAAACACAAGCTACAGCTGTTTACTACTTACTATGTACCAGTTACTATGCTAAGCCTCACACATTAATTACCCTACGAAACACAACAGATCTGCTAGGCAGATTTTTACAGTCATCAACCTGGTAAGGTCTGTTGCTGTCCACTGATACTCTTCCAAGTAAAACTCAGTGGACAGCACTCCTGAGTTTTAGTTGGAAATATGAATGCCCAGCCAGAGTGCATTTCCACTTTCTTGTAGCTCACTTTGTTACCTGTATCAGTTGCTTAGTCACTAAGTTGTGTCCTACTTTTTGTGACCCCCTGGACTGTAGCCTGCCAGACTCCTCTGTCCATGGGATTTCCCAGGCAAGAATACTGGAGTGAGCTGCCTTTTTCCTTCTCCAGGGGATCTTCCCAATCCAAGGATCAAACCAGCATCTCCTGCTTTGGGAGGTATCCTCTTTACCACTGAGCCAATTGGGAAGCAAATTTGTTCATGTCAGTAGTTCATGGCTTCTGATCACTGACTTGTATTTGGTTGTGCAGACTTGCCACATTTGTTTATTCATTGTTCTACTGATGGATGCCAGGGCTTTCTGTTTTTTGGACATTATGGAAAAGAACTGCTGCCAACATTTATGTGTTTAGCGAGTATTTTTATTTGAAATGGTGGAGAATATTGTGATGGGGTTTATTGGGAGGCAGAAGCACTCATCAGCCCTTCGTGACATCTCTGATGGCCCACAGGGAAATCATCTGATTCTCCACATACCAGGCTAGGACCTGCGTCTATTGTGTGGTTTGGCCAGCCTCCTGCCCGAAGATCAGGAATCAATTTTTACCTGTATTCCTTAGTGTTCCACATCTATAATACAACCCCTATTTGATATAACCAGGGAGTTCACTTCCCACCCTCCAAGCTGCAGTCTAGATTGCATATTTCTCTAGTTTGCCTATTGATTTAGACCCGGAATCAACCCGGGGAATCATCTCACTCACGTGGTTACTTGGTTTAGAAGCTAGTCTTATCATCTCTTCTACCCATTACTGCCAGCCTGACATTCGGCGGGCAACAACAAGCCATGGTTTATAAAATCTCCTTCTGGGGACCTCCCTGGTGGTCTGGTGGTTAGGACGTCACACTTCCACTACAGGGGGCATATTTCCACCCCTTGTTGGGAAAATAAGATCCTAAAAGCCAAAATGTGGCCAAAAATAAAAGGAAGGAAAATAACTACTTCTGGATGCCCAAATGTGTCAGAAATTCCAGTCCCATTGCTTCTAATATGTAGGATAACTATTATTCAAACAAGTGAAGAGAAAGCAAAAGCAAGTGATAGCTCTTAGAATAATGTGTATACAAGATGTTCTTATTCCATGTTTACTTAGTTAACACATGTGAACATAAAATAGAATGAACTGTCTATGTTTGGATACAGGAGATCAAAATGCCATTTCTGTTTTCTGCATTTCTGTCAGCAGCACTTACGATCATGTCTTGTATATATTAGACATCTGATGAATGTCCATTGAACTTACTAATAAATGAATGAATGTTAAGTAGGTTGTGCCCCAAAGGTGCATGCTAAGACACAGCAAACATTTTTTTCTCTGTTGTTTGACAGCGGGTGTAAGCCGCAACTGGTCAGAGAGCTAAAACAGATGCTGTGAAAGACATGTCTAAGTATGAAATAGCTGAGCACGTTTGGGAGCAGGCTGCTTCCTACGTCGTGTATCAGGTGTGAATAGATTAGAGACTCTGTCGACAGCAGCTTAAAAAATAGTTTCTTCTCACAGTCCTATCCATGAAAATAAATAGCAATGAAGTTATTTACATGAAATTGAAGCTATAACTGTATATGGTGATAGTAGTGAATTGCGGCTCGTTCTTTCAAGTGAGGTAGTAAGTGAATACCACATGAATGCCGAAAAAGATTATTCTTTGTGAATCTTATAAAACAATAAATATGTTGAGAGTTAACAACTGAAAAACAGTTCAATTACCACTTCTAAATGTATTAATTTTACCCTATAAAGATTGTAGACTCAAACACAGTTTGAGAAGCCCAATTATTCATTGAAACACAAACAGGAAAGGGGAAGGGGGTGGGGAAGAAGAAGAGGAGAGAGCAAGAAAGAGAGAGAGAGTGAGCGAGCAAGAGAGAGGAGTTCCCTTAAGAAGCATGCACTTAGTAAATGAGTAAGGAAATCCAGATAAAGGTGATAAGAGTTTTCAAACCGCCTGAAGCATGCATTCAGTCCCATTCCAGTATTCTTGGCTGGAGAATCCCATGGACAGAGGAGGCTGGTGGGCTACAGTCCATGGGGTCACAAAAGAGTCCGACTGGACTTAGTGACTAAACCACCACCACCACAAGAGTTTTAAACCACCTGAGGCATGCATTCAGTCCCACGCCAGTATTCTTGCCTGGAGAATCCCGTGGACAGAGGACCGTGGTGGTCTACAGTCCATGGGGTCATAAGAGTTGGACACGATTTAGAAATTAAAGCACCACCACTACCACCACAGGAGTTTTTAAACTGCTGAGGCATGCATTCAGTCAGAGTCATTGTGCCCTGGTCCAGATCAAGACAATATTACATCCGCCTTTCCTGTACAACCCTTTCCGTGATCGTCAGGAATGCCTCTGTGGCTGTAAACCAAAAGTCAACACTCCCAAACAGGCACCTAAGTAAGATGGAGTCTCATAATATATATTAACCAGCACACTTACAAGCATCAATGCTTATCACAAAGAGCCTGCAGATTTGAGGCTACATCAAATATGTGTGAGTGCTAAGTTGCTTCAGTCGTGTCTGACTCTTTGTAACCCCATGGACTGTAGTCCACCAGGGTCCTCTGTCCATGGGATTCTCCAGACAAGAATACTGGAGTGGGTTGCCATGCCCTCCGCCAGGGGATCTTCCTGACCCAGGGATCGAACTGGTGTCTCTTTTGTCTCCTGCATTGGCAGGTGGTTTCTTTACCACTAGGAAGCCCTACATCAAATATACATCAACATAAATTAATTAAAAACAAATTTATAATTTTCTATAAAATTTCTCTCTATTTCTATACATATTTCTGTACTTACTCGTATCTATTTATATTAAGCTAAATTGTGAGTTCATACTGATGTCTCCAAAATGAATTCATTATCTTGTGGATTATTCCAGCCTTTCCCTTCATGTAATAAAATACCCTACATATTTTTGAATGAAGAGTTTTAACTGAGAATACTCTAAACACCTTAGAAGGGACCTTGACCTTATAAGGAGACTCTATAGGTGGAAATAGCTATGTATATTTATTTGCCTGCATTGGGCACTCGTGCAGACAAAGAGGATTATCTGCTTTAGTGGAGTATACCCTTCTGAGAAGATATATGGTCAAATAATTCATCTATGGCAATTAATTAAACTTGTTGATCATTCTTGTGCATTAGTGGTTCTTAAACCTCCAATTCCATCAGAATCAACTTGTGGGTTAAAGAAGCAAAAAAAAAAAAAAAAGACAAAACAAAACAGTAAAGCATTCTACCCCAAAGTGACTGAATCAGATTCTCACTCCAGGGAGTGATCAGACCCTGTCCCCCAGTGAAAAACTCCATGTCTATCAATTTGACTCCTCTGTCCATGGAATTCTTCAGGCAAGAATACTGAAGTAGATTGCCATGCTCTTCTCCAGAGGATCTTCCTGACCCAGGTATCAAACCCGGATCTCTTATGTCTCCTGCATTGGCAGGCAGATTCTTTACCATTAGCGTCACCTGGGAAGCCCCATAAATTTGACAACAGATGTGAAATTCACTGATTCCTTGAATGACACAAACTGCCAAATTTTACAGAAGGAGATATAGATCATCTGAATAGGACTATACTATTAAAGAAAATTTATATAAAAAATCTTCCAAGTGAGAAATCACCACGTTCAGATGGTACCACTGTTGGATTCTACCAAACATGTAAGGAAGAAGTGATACCAATTCTCTATAACCTGTTCCAGAAAATAGAAGCTCATATTATGAGACTGACATTACTCTAAAACTGTATAAAGAGATTACATGAAAGAAACACTACAGACCAATTATATTTAATGAACACAATTGCAAAAATAATCAACAAATGAAATTCAACAATGTGTAAAAGAATCATACACCACAAGGAGGTGGGATTCATTGTAGGAATGCAGAATTAGTTAGATTAATCAATTAATGCAATTCGTTATATAGAGTAAATAAAGCCATGTGATTGAGGAATATGTTTAGTACTTTGGTTGTGGTGATGGTAACACAGGGGTATGTATATGTCCAAATTTATCAAGATACATACATTATGTGGGTACAAGTTTTTGTATATCAATTTAACCTCAATAAAGCTTAAAAAAAAAGAAAAGGAAAATGGTGTGATAGTATCGATAGGTACAGAGAAAGTGTTTCACAAAATCCAACCTCTATTCCCTTCATGGCAAATAGATGGGGAAACAATGGAAACAGTGACAAACAATTTTCTTGGGCTCCAGAATCATTGCAGATGGTGGCTGCAGCCATGAAATTAAAAGATACTTGCTCCTTGGAAGAAAAGCTATGATCAACCTAAATAGCATATTAAAAAGCAGAGACATTACTTTGTTGACAAAGGTCCATCTAGTCAAAGCTATGGTTTTTCCAGTACTCATGTATGGATGTGAGAGTTGGACAATAAAGGAAGCTGAGTGCTGAAGAATTGATGCTTTTGAACTGTGGTGTTGGAGAAGATTCTTGAGAGTCCCTTGGACTGCAAGGAGATCAAACCAGTCAATCCTAAAGGAAATCAGTCTTGAATGTTCATTGGAAGGACTGATGCTGAAGCTGAAACTCCAATACTTTGGCCACCTAATGGGAAGAACTGACTCTTTGGAAAAGACCCTGATACTGGGAAAGATTGAGGGCAGGAGGAGAAGGGGATGACAGAGGATGAGATGGTTGGAGGCATCACTGACTCGATGGACATGAGCTTGAGCAAGCTCCAGGAGTTGGTGATGAACAGGGAAGCCTGGCGTGCTGCAGTCCATGGGGTTGCAAAGAGTCGGACACAACTGAGCAACTGAACTGAACCGTACCGCTATTCATGGGTTAAAAAAAAAACTCTCAACACACCATAGATGAAGCACTTTCTCAACTTGATAAAAATTTGTGCTATTTTTTAAAAAGGAAACTGAAAAATAAGCGAAAAGTAAGTCCTGATAAAGCAAAACTTGAAAAATGGTGAATAAAGTTTTAAGATGTTGATGTATTACTGATATTAAAGATAATTTGTTTTATATGAACTAACATTGAATTATGAACAATTTCATTTGTATTGGCTAGGTAATGTCAAGAGTTTGGTTCTAGAAATATTTTCTTGTTGTATTATCTTTGCGTCTTCGCAATTCATGTTGAATGAGGATTGAAAGTATCAAGTCCAATGAGAAAAACTAATCTTAATCTAAATAAATTCATTAATTAAATTATAATTAATTTATGTAAATTCTGACAATTAGGAATTCCCATTGTAGAATTGTGACAAAAGAAAACCAGAAAAAGATTTCAAACTTTTTTGAGAGGTACATTATAAAAATCTCAAGAATTTGTTCATTCGGAATATTTATATAAAACATAGGGTCAAAAAAAACAATTTTTTTCTTTCTTTTTCTGGTCAGAGATGAAAAATAATTTATTGGAGAGGTGAGAAAGATTCTGATGGCAGTTCCTTTACCATTCAGATGGCAGCCCTTTGACCCCTGAGAGAGAGAGACTTTCCTCTCTTTTCACACTTTTTTTTTTTTGCTTTTTCCTAAAGTGAGAGGAATTGACAGTTTAATATAAGACCTATTATTCACTGGGCAGCGCTTCTCAAGGGGGAGGATTTACTGTACCATGGGGCTTTCTCTCTCACTTCTTGTTCCCACAAACTAAACTCAAGCACAGTCCCCTCTTTAAAAAAATCCTACAGTGTTCTTTTTTTATTCCTTCCTCATCAATGAATAATTGCAAGCATGGTCTGTCCAAAGACACAGTGCATCTAAATTCAAGCTCCACCTAGATTTCTTACTGTCCACCAAATACTCCAATCCCAGTTGTTACCAGGACTTCACCTTTGAAAATAATGGGATTTCATATCAGAGCCCACAAATTAGAAACGGCCAACTTGTTGAGATCGCAGCTTAACCTGTATTTCTACAACATATGCTCATTTTGTTATCTAAATAAACATATGGTTTCTAGCCAAATTGTGTTTAATAAAACTTACCAAATCTATTCTTCCTATTTTTGCTGAGAACTCTCTGGATATATCCTTTGGGCGATGATTTCCTCTTTTCTATAGAATGCGTCTGGCACACTCAGTCTGATGGAAATACTTGTATAAAACCCATTGACATGTTGAAATGATATTCTTCAAAAGTTAAATGTTACATAATGCTACAGCCTTGGAAGTGATGGTTTGGATAATGTTTCTGTAAAGTATTACCACTCTTAGATAACCCTTGATTATGGTAAATATTTGAGATGAGATCTGGAGGAATGATAAAGCAGAAAAAGGTTTTAAAATATTTTACTAAAGGAAGTCATAAATAGGCAGAAAGAGCAAATGGTTGGGGTTTCTAGCTGTAATTCTGCCATTATCTTAGGTGGTTTTAGGCAATACACTGTGGTCAGCTTCCTCTTCTATAAAGAGGAAAAAGGGGATGGCTGAGATGAGGACACTGTTCATCTCTGAAATCTGTTTCACTTAGAAGGTGACTAACTAGGCTTTTATGAGACCAAAGCCTCAAGCACTTGAACATTTTTGGAATGTTTAACCACCTGATGCTATCTCCATGTGAGGGAAAGGGAGGGGGAACGTCTCTGTACAACATTATAGGATTTCACTGATTTCAGGATTTTCCTGTGACTGTTATAATTTTTTAAATGAACTTGACCTTTTTAAAGGTTGCAGAGCACAAGGTTGTCTTAGAATCTTCTTTTTTAAAGTAACTTTTATTAGTGTATAGTTGGTTTACAATATTGTGTTAATTTCTGCTATACAGCAAAGTGAATCAGCTACACATATACATATATACCCTCTTTTTCAGATTTCCTTCCTGTTTAGGTTACCACAGAGCACTGAGTGGAGTTTCTGGTGCTATACAGTAGGTTCACATTCATTATGTATTTTATCCATAGTATCAGTAGTGCGTGTATGTTAATCCCAGTCTCCCAATTCATCCCAGCTTCCCCTTTCCCCTTGGTATCCATAAGCTTATTCTCTACATCTGTGTCTCTACTTCTGCTTAGCAAATAAGATCATCTACAGCATTCTTCTAGATCTCACACACATGCGTTCATATACAAGAATTTTTTGAAATGCATCAAGCATTTCTCCACATTCCTGAATTATCTGGAAATATTTTAAAATATTTTTGTGACATACAGCACAGTATTCCTCACATCCTATCAGAGCTTGGTCCACACTATGAAGATGAACAACGCATGGAGCAGCGGACCTCCTCAATGTTTCTTCTTTAAGGAAGGAATGTGGTTGATTGTTGAGCACTTCACCATCTGATCTAATAAACTGTTTAGAAAAAAAGACAACAGGAACATTTTACTTTTTATTAATAGATTTTATTTCTTAGAATAATTTTAGGTTCACAAAAAGTTGAACAGAAGGTGCAGAGATTTCCTACACAAGCACAGCCTCCTCTGTTATCAACATGGTCAGCAGAGGGGTATGTCTGTTACCACCGATGAGCTTCCATGATGCTGCTGCTGCTGCTAAGTCGCTTCAGTCGTGTCTGACTGTGTGACCCCATAGACAGAAGCCCACCAGGCTCCCCCGTCCCTAGGATTCTCCAGCCAAGAACACTGGAGTGGGTTGCCATTTCCTCCCCCAATGGATGAAAGTGAAAAGTGAAAGTGAAGTTGCTCAGTTGCGTCCAACTTGTAGCGATCCCATGGACTGCAGCCTACCAGGCTCCTCTGTCCATGGGATTTTCCAGGCAAGAGTACTGGAGTGGGGTGCCATTGCCTTCTCCGATGAACTTTCATGGATACACCCTAATCACCCAAATCCATAATTTACATTAGGGCTCACTCTTGATGGTATACATTCTATGGATTTGGACAAATGCATAATGACATGTGGACTTCCCAGGTGGCTCAGAGGGTAAAGGATCTGCCTGTAATGCCTGAGACACAGGAGTCGCAGGTTCAGTCCCTGGGTGGGGAAGACCCCCTGGAGGAGGGCATGGCAACCCACTCCAGTATTCTTCTCTGGAGAATCCCGTGGACAGAGGAGCCTGTTGGGCCACAGTTCATGGGGTTGCAAAGAATCAGATACGACTGAAGTGACTGAGTATGTACACATAATGACATGTATCCACCATTGCAGATTCATACAGAGTAATCTCACTGCTTTAAAGTCCTCTGTGCTTTGCTTATTCAGCTCTTCCTTCCCTCTGTGCCTGGAAACTAACGGCCTTCTTACCATCTCTCTGTGTGCTAAATCACTTCGGTTGTGTCTGACTCTTTACGACTCTATGGACTGTAGCCCGCCAAGCTCCTCTGTCCATGGGATTTTCCAGGCAAGAACACTGGAGTGGGTTGCTGTGCCCTCCTGCAGGGGATCTTCTCCACTCAGGGATCTTTTAATTGCCACTATTTATGGTCCTTATCCCATATCTCTCCTATATACAACCTAATTTTTTGCCAATCAAAGCAGGTTGCCAGAGATTCTTTTAAAAATGCAGGTAATCATGTCACTTTATAGCCTAAAATCCTCCACTGGTTACTCAGGCTTTTAGATAAAACTCAAGTAAGCAAGCACAGATATCATGACCTCATCATCAAATGCCTGCCTACACACCTAATGTTGTCTATCACCTCCACAAATGGTCCATGTGTCAGTCCCATAAAACTGCCTAACATTCTCTTAACACGATGACTGTTTTTGACCTTCCAGCTGTTACTTCATCAGGGAAAACTCTTTCCAACTCTGTTCTTGATTAGTTTCTGCTGGCCCCAAGGTCCAGCTTAGGTTAAATCCCCTGGAATATCATGTCAGATTTGCGGTTTTTCTTCTACAGTTCTGATTTACATCTTCCTTCTTTGAACTTTGGTAGTAAACTCTGACATTTACTATATTTCTTTGGTGGTTTTAGCTGCCTTTGTCACCAATCTGTGGCCTTTGTAAGGTCAGGAATTCTTTCAGAATAAACAATGAATATTTTTTTTTCATACATGTTCAGTGAATGACTCTAAGATCATATATTTGTATATCCACAGTTTTCAACTGAATGGCAAAAGTTCACTATACAAATGGAAATAAAGCTCCAACACATTACAGGGATAAATTGATTCACATGTCCAGGGCTTTTATTCAGGTTATCTTTAGCTAGATTTCAAAACCACAAAAAGAAATTTATCACCACTGCTTTCCTTGGAGCATAACAATTCATGTTTATGTTGGAAGTTGGTTTATCACTTCTTTGAAGAATTCAAATCCATTAACCCATCTCATTAGGCAACTCCATGAATGGAGAAGTAGGACCGTGTGGTCTATGTGATTTCTTTAAAGAAAGTGGCGTGTTTTGTTAAGCATCATATCCACTGCCACCCAGTAGGGTTAACCGCAACTCTTGCAGTGATAAAGGTTTCTAGACCACCTGGGTTTAGGAGTTATGCTCAACTCTTTTAGACTAGGCAGACTTGAAAAGGAGAAATCAGTGAACCAAGCGCGTGGAATTATTTCAAAGGAACAAATATTAGAAACAGGTGTGAGATACTACCTAGGGAAAATAAAGCATTAACTCATTCTAACTGGCAGTGGACCATGCTGCATTTCCTGAAGAATTAGCTGCCTGAAAACATTTTGACAAAGGAGTTAATTATAAATGTTGCTCGTTATTTTTCATTTCCAGCCCAATTTTCCTGAACCATAAAAGTGCATTAAAAACTTTTAGGCAATTATGAGGCCTCAAAAGGCATTTTTATTTTCCATCTATTTCCCAGCTAAATTATATTTTCTGAGCATCCATATACATGAAGTGAATTTTTTATTAGGAAAGCTTATAATCCATGCTTTATACTTGTCCCCGACAGTAAAATGTATAGCATCATGTACATAACTAATGTTTAGTTTTATGAAATTTTCATCCACTTGCTTTATTCCTGAAAGGATTTGAGGTTGTGGCATTGAATAAGTTGCTTGTTGACTCATAGTTTTAACTGTATTATATACTATTTTAATATTTAATTTTTATATGGGAGAAATGCACTTATTTTGCCAAAAATTAATTATTGATTAAATAATTACTTGTTATAAACTTATTATGTCAGTAAAACATTAATCACTATAAATGCTTAACATCAGAATGACTATCTCTATGGCTCCTCTCACAATCCCTTCTAGTGATCTATTAACAAATGTTTGCTTCCCTTCATTGCAACTTTGGACTTTTATGATTTAAGTCTTCTAAGTTTCCAAGGAATGTTTCCACTGGGAGATACAGAAATGGTTTCATAAACCTAAAGGTTAAGATTTCCACATGTCTACTGTGCGTTTTTCATAACATGAACTAGACATTTGACAAACTCGATTATTTGATTGGCTGGGGTGGTTTGTACTAGCACTGGAAATTGAGTTGCTACTAAAAAATGGTTTGAATAAGATAGAGACACATAGGTACATATATACCACGGAATATTACTCAGCCATAAAAAGGAATGAAATTGGCTCATTTGTAAAGATGAGGATGGACCTAAAGACTGTCATACATAGGTAAGTCAGAAAGAGAAAAACAAATATCATATGTGGGATCTGAAAAGGTTGATACAGATGATCTTATTTGCAAAGCATAAATAGAGATGCAGAAATAGAGAAGAAATGTATGGATATCAAGAGGGAAAGGGAGGGTGGGATGAACTGGGAGATTGGGATTGACAGATATACACTACTGACGCTTTGTATAAAACAGACAACTATTGAGAACCTATGTGTAACACAGGGAACTCTACTCAGTGCTCTTTGGAAATCCAAAAGAGAGGGGATATCGCTACACATATAGCTGATTCACTTTGTTGTATAGCTGATTCGCTTTACCAAACTGTAAAGCACACTAGTAAAGTAATGCTCAAAATTCTCCAAGCCAGGCTTCAGCAATACGTGAACTGTGAACTTTCAGATGTTGAAGCTGGTTTTAGAAAAGGCAGAGGAATCAGAGATCAAAATGCCAACATTCGCTGGATCATCGAAAAAGCAAGAGAGTTCCAGAAAAACATCGATTTCTGCTTTATGGACTATGCCAAAGCCTTTGACTGTGTGGATCAAAATAAACTGTGGGAAATTCTTAAAGAGATGAGAATACCAGACCATCTGACCTGTCTCTTGAGAAACCTGTATGCAGGTCAGGAAGCAACAGTTAGAACTGGACATGGAACAACAGACTGGTTCTAAATAGGAAAAGGAGTATGTCAAGGCTGTATATTGTCACCCTGCTTATTTAACTTATATGCAGAGTACATCATGAGAAATGCTGGGCTAGAGGAAGCACAAACTGGAATCAAGATTGCCAGAAGAAATATCAATAACCTCAAATATGCAGATGACACCACCCTTATGGCAGAAAGTGAAGAAGAACTAAAGAGCCTCTTGATGAATGTGAAAGAGGAGAGTGAAAAGTTGGCTTAAAGCTCAGCATTCAGAAAACTAAGATCATGGCATCCGGTCCCATCACTTCATGGCAGATAGATGGGGAAACAGTGGAAACAGTGGCTGACTTTATGTTTCTGGGCTCCAAAATCACTGTAGGTGGTGATTGCAGTCATGAAATTAAAAGACGCTTACTCCTTGGAAAGTTATGACCAACCTAGACAGCATATTAAAAAGCAGAGACACTACTTTGTCAACAAAGGTCCATCTAGTCAAGGCTATAGTTTTTTCCAATAGTTATGTATGGATGTGAGAGTAGGACAGTAAAGAAAGCTGAGTGCCGAAGAATTGGTGCTTTTGAACTGTGATGTTGGAGAAGACTCTTGAGAGTCCCTTGGACTGCAGGGAGATCCAATCAGTCCATCCTAAAGGAGATCAGTCCTGGCTGTTCATTGGAAGGACTGATGTTGAAGTTGAAACTCCAATATTTTGGCCACCTGATGCGAAGAACTGACTCATTTGAAAAGACCTTGGTGTTGGGTAAGATTGAAGGCAGGAGGAGAAGGGGACGACAGAGGATGAGATGGTTGGATGGCATCACTGACTCAATGGACATGAGTTTGAGTAAACTCCAGGAGTTGGTGGTGGACAGGGAGGCCTGGCGAGCTGTGGTTCATGGGGTTGCAAAGAGTCAGACATGACTGAACAACTGAACTGAACTCAACTGAAAGCAACTATACTCCAATAAAAATTTTAAAAAGCAGCAGCACATAAATTTTGAAAGATTCAAAGTTTGTACCTTAATTCAGTAACCTTTGAGGATATATGAAATGAATTTATCATTAGAGCCAATATAACCTCAAATTGCTTAATTCTTAATCTTTATAGCACCTTCTGGAGATGACAGCAAGAAAGTCTTCAGTTAGAATGCGATAATGTTCAAAATACAACACTAATGAAAAAAATTTTCTATTAATGCCTAGGTATAATCCAACTGCACACACACACAAACACCCAAAAACACACAGAGCTTTTTTCTTTTTTGATGCCTCAAGTGACTTAGATTAAGAATGTTATGGATCTACTGCTTTATGTAGAATATCTGTGACACTTACGTGGACAGTGGTTGCCCTCCAAATTGGACTTTAACAGAACTACCTGACAAGTTTAATCATCGTAAATCAGGAAGCAGTGTTAACTCAGTAACGTTTCTCCTCATTTTTGACCTTTTGCCCAAAGATACATATTTTTGTGGATCCCTTTGGGTGAAGGAGTTTCTTGCATTCCAACTGTCTTAAAACTGCTGAGGTTTCTTGAAATCAACTTCAATTCACCATCCACACATCTAAAAAACGTGTTACCACGACGTTTGCTTGTAGATTTCTTGTCTGCCTCCAAAACTTCCAAATGTTGTGTAGCTTCTTCCTAGGCTTTGAGAGATCTAAAGAAATAAGAGCTTCTTTTCCCTGCTGCTAAGCTCCTCCCCCCTTTTTCTTCTCTGCTGTTCCTCTTACTTCTTGAGAGCAGCATTTGGCAGTCTCTGCCTGCAGGTGCCCTTCCAGCTGCCTCTCGTGCTCAGTGGCATCAGTGCTGCCCTGCACTCATGACCTTAGCCATCCAAGGTAGTCATGAGTGAAGTCAATGGTGTTCTGATCATTTGCTTCATCATTCTTGCTTACTAGATCCTGACACTTCCTGGAGACCAGAATTTACGTCCATATAGCTCAGGTGGGGTCAGGCGGTAGATTCTCATTGTATTTGTGATGATAGTTTTTAAGCACTATTTCAGAGCATTCTTTGTACACCTTGCTGTCTTGTGCTTGCTTTGCTGTGCTGTTTTTTTGGAAGGAGGGCAAGGGTCTATTTCTGTTGTAAGCTGACAAGAAGAGCTGAGGAGAAAAGCCATAGCAGGGACTCTCTGCCTCCGCTTGTGCCTACAGACATAAATTGCATCTCCATAGAACTATTCATTTATTTATACTACCCCAAATGATTACATATTTTAAGGAAAGTCTGGGGAATGCAGACAAATATTTCAAAACACTGTGTACCTTTGTCCTTTGGCCTAATGTTTTAAAATTTCAGAATGGTGTCTGTCACATAAAACAGCATGAATAGAATAAAAACTGGTCAGACAACCTGCTTCTTCTGTCAGCTCTGAATGACTTATTTGCTGATGAAACTTATTTTCTTTTCATGTGTGTTTTGACATTCCAAAAGAGGCCCAGAGAATATTTTGTTAATAATAGGAAATACAAATTACCTGTTTTGTATCCATAAATCAAGTTTATTATCTCTGAGCCTTATTCATTTCTGGGGTAAAATGTAAAGTGAGACACTAATCTCTCAATTATTACAGATTTTAAGTTTTGGTTTGTAGAATATGACTTCTTTTCTAATTTTTTACAGCTATATAATATATATATATGCTATATATACATAAACTCTCTATACATTCTAAAATGCAATACAGTGAAATGACTTAACTGATCACTCAGATCTCAATGATTTTGGGACCAGTTAATGAATCTTAATTCTGAATATTCTCAACAACCATATTTTGTTGAGTATGAAATTAAAGACAAAACTCTACTAGAAATGTAACTTCAGAATTTCTGCTTGCTAATAGACAGCATTATTCAAATAGGTGACTTGTGTTCAGACTAATTTCTTAAATTTCACATCTTAATGATTTAGGACAGTTGTTGAAAAATAAAATTGTTCTGAATGTCACTTTAATTCAAAATGACTAGACAAGGTCAATTCAGAATGACAGACACATAGCAGCATGATTAAATTGCTGATTGTGTGCCAATTTTACCAAATATTCATTGTTATCTCAGTAGGGAAACCTTCTGCCTCTTCATCCAAGCAGAATCGATTATTTCCTTTGCTATGTCCCCTCAGAAATGTATATGTCCTGCTTCTGAATTACATAGACTCCAGATGTCTGTCACCCTTATCCATATAATGTTCATTGTTTTGTGTCTGTTCTCAAAACCCTCAGTTGTACATAGGTTGTAAAAGATGGAAGTGAATCAATTTCATTTTCTCATTATTTACATCTTCTCTCTTAGACATTTGAATTTGTTTTTCTCTCTGCTTGAAACATTCTCAGCTCAGAGAACCAAATTGCTGCTCTCTAACATCCTTCAGCCTCTGCCCAAATATTACTTTACCAGTGAGACCTTCTCTGATGATCCTATTTTAAACTTTAAACTCTTTCTAAAGTATAATTTTCACAAGGTAAAATCATGTAAGTAAAAATGAATATGTATAAAAATGTCATTTAACTTCATTAATGAGTTGGTGAGGGAAGACCTATAAGATGTCTGAACAAGTTCAAAGGAGACTTTTGACATATGTATAAATGTGTATGTATACATATATGTTGCAGTGCTTCCCAAGTGGCTCAGTGGTAAAGAATCTGCCTGCCAATGCAGGAGACATAGGAGACTCGGGTTCAATCCCTGGGTAGGAAAGATCCCCTGGAGAAGTAAATGGCAACCCACTCAGGTATTCTTGCCGGGAAAACCCCATGTACGGAGGAGCCTGGAAGTCTACAGTCTAGGGGTTCTCAGAGTTGGACACGACTTAGCACGCCCATACATATACATAGACACACTTGTGTATAGTCAGGAATGCTGAAATGAAGTTGCTAATAGATGCAAAGCTGGTAAGTATTCTATAAAGCAGTAAAATGTTTGAGGTTGTCTTTTAATTTTTTTTTTTTTAAAGAGTGGAAATCGATTGAAACTCTACCAGACAAAATTTATTTACATTATGATGAATGATGAATCATTACCATTTTTCTACAAGTTAATTTATACCCATACAGAGACGTGAAGTAGCCCAGCCCATAATGATCAATCAAAAGTACACATCCTTTATTTTAAAAATTTTATAAATTTAAATTTATTTACTTTTGGTTGTGCTGGGTCTTCATTGCCACACAGGCTTTTATCTAGTGGCGGTGAGCAGGGCCTACTCTCTGATCAAGGTATACTGGCTCCTCATGGCAACGGCTTCACTTGCTGCGGAGCCCAGGCTCTAGGGCACGTGGGCCTCAGTAGCCGCAGCTCTGTGGGGTCGGTAGTTTCAGCCCCTGGGCTCTAGAGCACAGACTCAGTAGTTGTGGCACATGAGTAGCTGCACAGCGGCATGAGGAATCCTCTTAGGTCAAGGGTCAAACCTGTGTTTCCTGCATTGGCAGGTGGATTCCTCACCCCTGAGCCACCAGGGCAGCACCAGAGTGCATATTCTTATGTGTATAGGACTTACGGCTAGAGAGAAAGGGAAACCTCAGCCTTCCAGATCTCTCTTCCTACCTTCAGCTTCCTTGTGCAGTAATATACAGCTACAGGCCTGTGGACACCCCAGCCCTCCCTCAGGGCTGGATGACTTGTGGATGGCTTGTCCAGACAGGAGGTGCATAGCTGGCGAAGGATCAGAACAGCTGCTTCGAAACCTCAAAGCCCAGAGCAGGAATCTTGTTGCCCATGTCTAATGGCTGCAGATGTTTTCTGCCATGAGGCATGTTTTACATATTTACTAATGCTGGCTCACTGTTATCCTTCACTACTTTGCAAGTTCCATGTGGTTAACAATTTTTATCTGTCTTATTCACAACTGTAATTTTAGCTCCTGGAAAGATGTTTGACAGCACCTTTTTTTTTTTTTTTAAACTCTGTATTTTGTATTGGGGTCTAGCTGATTAACAGTGTTGTGATAATTTCAGGTGAACAGAGAAGGGACTCTGTGATGCAAATACATGTATCCATTCTTCCCCAAATTCCCCTCTGATCCAGGCTGCCACATAACATTGAGCAGGGTTCCCCGTGCTATAGAGTAAGCCCTTGTTGGGTATCCATTTTAAATATAGCAGTATATTAATAAATAGTTGAATGAATCCTTGTCCTCAGCACAGTGCTTGTTTTGTGAGACATATTTGTAAATACATATTTCAGGAAAGAATGATGGTTTGGATAATAGTAGAATAAAAAATTAACTCCTGAAGTGCAGGCATTTTAAAAAATTTAATTTTATAACTTAATATGTAATATAACAGTACATTATAGATTTGAAAACAGCCTATTGGTACATTGTTCATATACTGTACAGCTTGCTCATGTAAAGTATATAGTGTAATCATTTTTAGTTAAATCACAGTATGTGCAACCATCATTACAATCAATTTTAGAACAACATAAAAACTAACAGATTTAAAAAAACTGAAATATGGACTTGCAAAAGTTATACCTCTGAATATATGGATAAAATAGGTGCCATTTTGTAGAATAAACTTTGTGTGCCTGTATAATTAAAGGATTAAAGTTTGCAACTTACATTTTTCATAGAGTTTCTGAACAATGAAAATTGCATGAAAAAATTCACAGCTTCAAAGCATCTAATTTGAGGTATTCTGTAGTTCATTTTGTCTTCACAGTTTTTAAGCCAAAAATTCCTATTTGTCTACTTCAGATGCTATTTCAAGGGTTAAAGCTGATGTGAAAGAGATTATTACTTTGAATAATCTTAAAAATTTTGTAACTCTTTAAACCAGACCAAACAAAAAATTAAAAGTATCTTTAGCAAATTCAATGGACTTTTAAAAATGAACAAGGGAAATGTTGACTATTGAGGCTAAAACTTTTTATAATGTTCAACCAGCATCTTTATTTTCTGAAACTGCTTTTCACATTCCTTAATTATCTCAAGACCCTCCCCCATTGAAAGGGAGGCATTCATTCTTTCAAAAAGTCCTTGACACAAAGAAATTGCTTTGAGTTTTAAAATAAGTACAGCTTGTTGAGTTCTTAGGAAAATCATAGCCTAAAAGTAAGCACTTTTGATTTGTAAAAATCAGACTTTGTTGAAGGAGGAACAGTTTTTCCTTTAAATCCTGCAAGCCACACCTGGAAATCTGAAGCACGTTTTCACAAAGAATTACAAGGGATAAAAGATGCGGTGGTGGTTTACTCGCTCAGTCATGTCCGACTCTTAACACCCCATAGACTGTAGCCCACCAGATTCCTCTGTCCATGGGGTTTTTCAGGCAAAAATACTACAGTGGGTTGCCATTTCTTTCTCCAGGGGATCTTTCTGACCAGGGATCAAACCCATGTCTTGCATCTCCTGCATTGGCAGGTGGATTCTTTACCACTGAGCCACCAGGGATGCCTAGTGGCTTTCTGAAAGGGCAGATGAGAGCCTGTAGGACTAAGTGACTTGAGAGAGGAAGTAGAGCTGAGAATTTGGATCTTCTGTCTTAGATTTGAAAGCCCAGGAAGTAGGATTGTTTTTTATTAAGTAAGTCACCTTGTCTACACTTCGAATTGTACAGTGAACACACTGAGACAGGTTCAGATGAGTTAAGCACATCAAACTCAACGCTACTCTTTTGTGAATGCTGCCAAGGAAGTGTGCGAACCTTTCAATTACATGGCATTCCCTGGAACACTGAGCAAGCACATCAAAGGCACTGAGGCAGTTAGGAGAGAGGGTGTCCATGTCCATGTTGGTGAGTCTGGGGCCAGCCCACCAGGCACTACATGATCCTTGGGGGTGGAGAAGCTGCTTTCCTGAATGGAGGAACAGAAGCATTCAACATCAGTGTATTGGAAGAGACTGCTGGGAAGGGACCCCATCATGAAGGGAATGGCAGGTCCATGCTCATGAGTGTGAGATCCCATTCCAGTGCTCACAAGACCCACAGGGGTGCCAGACCTCAGAGGTGCGAGTTCAGGGAGTTAAAAGAAATCTGTTCAAAATCTGCTTATGCTATGAATTTCTGTCTGATGATGAGTTCATTGTTTAAGTTCTGCAAACATCTCTTTTAGTTTTAAAAAGCGAGGCTAAAATACCTTCTTACAAGGTGGTTTGGAGGATTAAAAATAAGCTGTGAGTGTGGGGGTGTGTATGCATGTGTGTGTGTGAGTGTGAGTGTCTAGCAATGTGTGAGACACATCATAAAACTCCCCAAGACTCCTTAAAAAGTCAAGTCTAGAATCCTGGGTTGCTTCAACCACACCTCTGCAAAGAAAAGCAAATAATAGTTTAAAACATTTAAGCAAATTGGCCATCTTGTCCATTCTTTACCACAGATGCTAAAAGTGGTAATATATTAATGAAAGTGAAAGTGTTAGTCACTCAGTTGTGTCCAACTCTCTGCTACTCCATGGACATAGCTTGCCAGATTCCTTTGTCCATGGGATTCTCCAGGCAGGAATACTGGAGTGGGTACCCATTCCCTCCTCCAGGGGACCTTCCTGACCAAGAGATCAAACCTGGGTATTCTGCATTCTTTACCATCTGAATCACCAGGGAAATGTACATTTAATCTACTCCTTTCCTTTCCCCTCTATCTCTGATAAAAGTGGTCATGAAATCTACAGGGCCCATAATTTAGAGAATGCTTAGCTCTTGGACATCATACAAATGGGCAATTCAGCCTTGAAATGATTGTCTGTAAGAATTAAAGCGTTACTTTTCACTAAAAAGCCATATAAGCCAAAAGAGCCCTTTTTAATGCATGAAGTTACCCATCAGGTCATCAACAACAGTCTCTACCTAACAGATGGGAGAGCTGGAGTGGGCCATCAAGCGGCTTGAGATTAAGTGGAGGAAAAGTTACCGAAGTTACCTTTTGTGACTTCTCTTATTGTTTCAAATACAAGTTGGAGGAAAGGTTTTTTGACAGTATGTTCTGAAACATGGTGTACCCAAGAAGAACCACAAATTTGTCACCTGGGTCCCTAAGCCTGAATAACATAAGACT
This sequence comes from Antilocapra americana, assembly GCA_007570785.1. Lineage (NCBI taxonomy): Eukaryota > Metazoa > Chordata > Mammalia > Artiodactyla > Antilocapridae > Antilocapra > Antilocapra americana. The sequence continues at coordinate 15,508,222 of ML661908.1, forward strand.
CTCCTCCAAACTAAACTACAATGGTAATTAGCAAATGTAAGCCAGATGTCCTTGGAAACAGAGATGTAGAGAGTAGGCTTTTCTTTTTAACAATCCATGAAAGTGCATAATAATTAAGAGTTAGAGAGGAGGAGTCATACAATTACAATTCAGTTCAGTTCAGTCACTCAGTCGTGTCCAACTCTTTGCGACCCCATGAATCACAGAACATCAGGCCTCCCTGTCCATCACCAACTTCCAGAGTCTACCCAAACTCATGTCCATCGAGTCGGTGATGCCATCCAGCCATCTCATCCTCTGTCATCCTCTTCTCCTCCTGCCCCCAATCCTTCCCAGCATTAGGGTCTTTTCCAATGAGTCAGCTCTTCGCATGAGGTTGCCAGAGTATTGGAGTTTCAGCTTCAACATCAGTCCTTCCAATGAATTAATCCAACTTTTTTTCCCTCAACTTTTTCTTTCATTGAAATCTGCACTAACATCCCTACTTTATCCAAAAAATATTTCTGTGAAACTCCACCTAATTTAAACCCTGGCTTTAAGATTCTTTATCATTTATGTACATAGTTTTTTTTTTTTTAACTGTTCTCTAGTGAAGCCTGCTCTTTGAATATGTTGCTTGATAAATATACCCCTTAGTTATTTCGTGTATGCATTTCTTATGTTTCTCTTTGATCATGATCTTCATGAAGAAAGGAATAGTGCTTTCCTTTCCTCGCTTTTTATTCATTTGTTTTGTATTTATCTTTTTAATTTATTTTGGTTTGTATTTAAATCTAATAGACATTTAATGCAAAGTACCATCCAAAATAAATTGTATTTAAGGCAGAAATATATTTTGAGAACTTCTATAATGGAAGTCATTCATATTTGTTGTTGTTGTTCAGTCGCTAAGTTGTGTCCAATTCTTTGCCACCCTGTGGACTGCAGCACACCAGGCTTCCCTGTTCTCCACTGTCTCCTGGAATTTGCTCAAGCTCATGTCCATTGAGTCCACAATGCTATCTAACCATCTCATCCCCTGATGCCCTCTTCTCCTTTGGCCTTCAGTCTTTCCCAGGATCAGGTTCTTTTCCAATGAGTCAATTCATATTTATTGAGTGCTAAAGAGAGATTGGTTCTCTGTCAGCTTTAGTTTAACAATCATTTTAAATAAAAACTTTAAAAAATAATATAGAATTATTGGAAAATTTTTCAGGTATTATGGAAGAGCATAAAGTTAAATTTATTCTTAATAATAACCCTTACTTAGTAGTTTCGCATATATTCAGATTTTTTTCTCCTTTGTTTTTTTCTTTCCTTCCTCACTCCTCCTTTCTTTGCTTTCTTTCTCTCTTTCTTTCTTTTCTTCCTCTCTCTCTCCCTCCCTTCTCCTTCCTCTATATTCTTTTCTCTTTCTTTATCCTCAGTATAATCACTGCCTTTATTTTTATTGTGGTAAAATATACACAGCATAAAATCTGCCATGATAGGCATTTTTAGGTGTACCAGTCAATGGTATTAATTACATTCACAATATTGTACAACCATTAATACTCTCTGTTTCCCAATTTTTCCCCTTAATTAAATACTATTCATACTGGTCCTTGCTTTTTCACTTGCTCTATAAAACCTCATTGGATGAAACCTTCATCTCTAAGTACTCTTTTAGTTGTTTCATAAAGAATTGGCAAAATGGCAGGGGAGTTTGGGGGAGAATGGATGCATGTATATTTATGGCTGAGTCTCTTTGCTGTTCACCTGAAACTATCACAATATTGTTAATCAACTACACCCTAATGGAAAATAAAAACTTTAAATTAATAAAAAAAAGACTTGACACAACTGGGAAAAAAGATTTTATTTCTAACAATTCGTTTACTTAACATATTCCTAGGATCCTTGAAGATGAGTGAAAAATCTGCTAGAATTATCTTTTTTCAGAGTGTAAAAAGGAATATTTTATATTTAATTAATAGCTTGTTCTAGTTTTTATGCTTGGAACATGTTATTCAGAAGCTCTTTATCACTTTTAAGAGAAATCTGTTTTCATAGAATAGGTGAATCACAGAATCTTTAGTTGCAAATGATCCCAGTTGTCATCTGACCAACTCATTTAGGATCAGAATCTATTTACAGAATCAGCCACTAGATCACTGTGGCTCTTTAATCTTCTCTACTGATAGGGAATACATTACTATGCAACCTTCCAAGGAAGCCCTTTCTTTTCCTGAGGTATCAAAACAAATTACTTCCTGTTTTTTTTCTCTCCCTACCTGGAACTTTTACCCATTGGGTTTATTTTTAAATCTTAGTGTCTTATTAGGCAAATACAACCCTTCTTTTCAAGTGATACTTGAATATAATCATCAACTCCTTCCTGAATATTCAATTTTACTAAGATAAATACCCCAATTACTTTAACAGTTCTTGATAGCCTGGTCTCATGTTCTTCATCAACCTGGTGATTTTCTCTGAGTTGTATTTCCATTGAACCATTTTCTCCTTAAACTACAATGCTTGGAACTGAAGATAACAGCTCTGATAAATTCTAAATGCTTTCAGGTAGAGCAAAAATTTCTTTTATATGTTTTACTTCAAACTCCTAATTCGTTACAGAATAATTTTATGGTAGAGATTTAAGATTCAGATTAAATACGCTACTAACACAATATGGGTACCTCCTTTAATCATTTATTTCAGACTTGACTTTGTGACAATGGAGTCTTTCTAGTTTAGAAAGAACAAAAAATTCATGTAACATGATCACATTGAGATATAGTTAAAGTCGAAACACATGCCTCCCAATCTTGCTCTCTTATGTAAAACCACCAGCTTTTCTTACAACATCAAAGGAGACTCTGAAACATGAGGCACAGATATTAAGCTGCCAAATATTTTGATGGGTTGCTTGTCATTTCTATAACTTTGATGGAAGAAGTAATGTGGGAGTGTGAGACTTCATACTCCAGAGCTGGTCTTTTAACAACATACAGCAGACACGGAGAGGAGGACTAGTTCTGATAACGTAAGTGAGAATTCTAGTGTTAATGCCTTTCTCTTATCCATCTTGAGGTATCACTACTTTCAATGTGAAGTCAGTAAAAAAGCACTTGTAATAAATGGGCCAAAGCCCTTATGAACTAGAGATATGTCTTCCCAGGTGGCACAGTGGTAAAGAATCTGCCTGTGATGCAGGAGATGCAAGAGACGCTGGTTCAGTCTGTGGGTTGGGAAGATTCCTTGGAGGAGGAAATGGCAACCCATTCCAGTATTCTTGTCTGGAAAACTCCATGGACAGAGGAGCCTGAGGGCTATCATCCTTGGAGTCGCAGAGTTGGACACGACTGAGTGTGCACACACACCTAAAATTTATTACCATAGGCTTCAGTGTCTTTATTATTTCATGCCCAATCTGGAGTATGGAAGTTTGTCTTTCCTTCCACTTTTTAGTAATATGCTGCTGCTGCTGCTAAGTCGCTTCAGTCTTGTCTGACTCTGTGCAACCCCATAAAAGGCAGCCCACCAGGCTCCGCTGTCCCTGGGTTTCTCCAGGCAAGAACACTGGAGTGGGTTGCCATTTCCTTTTCCAATGCATGAAAGTGAAAAGTGAAAGTGAAGTCACTCAGTCATGTCTGACTCTTAGCGACCCCATGGACTGCAGCCCACCAGGCTCCTCCATCCATGGGATTCTTCAACTATTCAGTAATATGTAAGTATTTAGTAACATGTAAATATTAGTAATATATAATTATTCAGGGCTTCCCAGGTGGTTCAATGGTAAAGAATCTACCTGCCAATGTAGAAGATGTAGGTTTGATCTCTGGGTTGGGAAGATCCCCTGGAGAAGGAAATGGCAACCCATTCCAGTATTCTTGCCTGGAGAATTCCATGGACAGAGGAGCCTGGCAGTCTACAGTCCATGGGCTCACAAAGAGTCTGACATGACTTAGTGACTTAACAGCAGTGACAACAACAAGGTGTTGACTGGGACATTGGAGGGATCCCATATGGGAGCCAGCAATTTATTATAATAAATTATTAACAAATAGACTCAGAATGAGACAACGTGAATAGAAAGAAAAGAGAAAGAACTGACTGGGTTTCTGGTCCAACTGAATATAAAGGAGAAGGAATCAAAATTTTGAAGTTCTTGGCTTTATGGAGGGGAAGCATGACGGTGCCATTAATGACATAGGACACAACATACTAGCAGAGATTTGAGGAAGTAGATGGAAATTCCCTTGAGTGCAGGCATTGAATTTTATGCATTGTTCTGTCATCAAATAGCCCAATAGCTGGCATACATTCAGTACTTTGACATTTCATTTGAAGAAAGCAGTGAGTAAGTGCATGAGACAAGGAGAATATAGGTTACAGTTTGGAACGTGATGAGTTGGAGATTTCATCCATGTGAAAACATCTCTACTCTTAACTTCCCCACACTCCCATGATATATTTTTAAATGTCTTCCTTAAGCATTTATCCTAGCTAATCAGCTTTATAACTATTTAGAAACAGGCCAAATTTCTTTTTACAAGACTATAAATACTTGGAGTCAGAGTCCATGTCTCAATAACAGCTATGCACACTATCGTGCTTCATAAATATAGGACTAGAAAATAGTTGAAAGGTAGAATCTGAAGCTTAGAGAGACATCATGTCTTTGATTTCACCATATGTTCCTTAAACCTAACAGTCCTTTAATAATAGTTGATGATTTAGCTGGAGTGGTTCACAGTGACTGCCACCATTTAGCAAGCAGTCCTGTACTTTTTTGTTAAAGTTGAGTGAAGTAGGTATACAAAAAGACAGTCTGCTAAATATGGTTAGTTCATAATAAAAATTAATGCCCAATATACCCTCCTAAAATATCTAAAGTTGTTTGTGAAGTTTCTTATGTTTTCGAAAGCAGGTCTCTTTTAAAAGTCTGCTCTTTAATTTAGGAGACTTCAGGAAGGATATCAGTAGAAATCTAAGTGAATTGCGTTTGAATTCCCTGCTATGGTATTATCTATGGAGCTGACCTCCTCCTGACACCTTCAGAGAAGCTGGTAGAGCTGGATTCTGTAAAACAAGGTGACTTTGATAAAGGCCATGCCTCTCTCTAAGCCTTAAAAAAATTGGCCTGAGGAAAGAAATCACCTAGAAATATGATGACAAAAAGCCTTGCTCATAAATCCAATAGGCATTTTGACACTAGTGAAAAATCCATACTGGTGACTACTGTTCTCAGATTCTGGAAACAAAGAGACTTATTCATTTAGAGGTTAAATTTTCTATTATTTGCAAAGAATATATATGTTTTCAGTTTAAAGTCAGTCAAGTTTTGTTTCTTACTGTGTACAATTTAGATTTCTCAAATAATTTTAATTACCAACCTTCACAGTTCAGATTGCTGTAGTAGTCTATAAATTAGTAGACATCAGTTATATCAGCACAGTGAAAACACAGCAGTGTGTTGATGGGACATGTGATAATGTGAAATATTTTAGGGTAATCTTGGCTTTTGTCAATGGCTGGGTGCCTTTGCTGTCCAGCTGAAGCTATCACAACATTGTTAATCAGCTATGTGCTGTGCTATGCTTAGTTGCTCTGTCATGTCTGACTCTTTGGGACCCATTGACTGTACCCTGCCAGGCTCCTCTGTCCATGAGAATTCTCCAAGCAAGGATACTGGAGTGGGTTGCCTTGCCCTCTTTCAGGAGATCTTCCCAACCCAGGGATAGAACCCACGACACCCACATTGTAGGGGATTTTGTACTTCCAGAACCACCAGGGAAGCCCAAGAATACTGGAATGGTTAGCCTATCCCTTCTCCAGGGAGTCTTCCCAACCCAGGGGTTGAACCAGAGTCTCCTGAATTGCAGGTGGATTCTTTACCAACTGAGCTACCAGGGAAGCCCGTTAATCAGCTATACTACAATACAAAATAAAAATGTTAAAAAAAGATGAAGTTGGCAGTCCAGTGAGGAAAGAAAGTGAAAGTGGTAGTCACTCACTTGTGTCCAACTCTTTACAACCCCATGGACTGTAACCCACCAGGCCCCTCTGTCCATGGAATTCTCCAGGCAAGAGTATTGGAGTGGGTTGCCATTTCTTTCTCCAAGGGATCTTCCCAACCCAGGGACTAAACCGGGGTTTCTTGCATTGCAGGCAGATTCTTTACCATGTGAGCCACCAGAGGCAGTTTCAATACAGTTTTATTAGCATTATGGCAGGATGAGAAAGAGTTTTAGAGAAGGTGGTATACCTCTCCATGGGTGGGCATCGTCAGACAAAAGTGAAAAGGGAAGGTGTTGGGGAGAAAGAAAAGCAAAGCTGAGTGTGTTCTGCTGAAGAGGCAGGAGCCTCTGGGAAGAAGACAAAGGTTTCCCACGTTAGTCACTTTGGACTTTAACCTGAAGGCAAAGGGCAGAGAGAATGACAAACCCACCAAGAACCTGGGAAGATAACAAGAAAATTAGGGGCACAAGTGTCTCTGAAGTCAAGACATAGAGTGTGGCCAAGAGTGCCAAACATTTGAGAAAGGTGAAGTAAGATAAAGACTATCAAGTGTCCATTGGGTATAGTAACAGAGAGATTGCTGATAACCTTAATGAGTGATGCTGTATAGAGTGATGGGAAGGCAAGCTGGTTTGTAAGAAGTGGAGGAGTGTTGGGACTTCCCTAGAGGTCCAGTAGTTAAGACTCTGTGCTTCCAGTGAAGGGAATGAGGGTTTGATCCCTGGTCAGGAAACTAAGATCCCATATGTTCACGGCCAAAAAACAAACAAACAAAAAGGTAAGGAGTGAATGGGCAGTGAAGAAGTAGATGAAAAAAAAAAGCAATAGCTATAAAAGGAAGGTGCAGTCAGGTGGGTTTTGTTGTTGTTGTTTGTTTCTTTGCTCATTTTGTTTTTAACTTAGAGATATTTGAGATGTTTCTGTGCAGCTTTCATGGAGCCAATGGCAAGGGAAAGGCTGGGGTAAAGCAGAGCAGCCTGGAAGGAATGAAGAAACCAAGTATAGATGGAAAGATGGAAGCATCTTCAGCAGTGGGGGAACCCCTTCTGATACAGAGAAGCCAGAAAAGAGGAGTAGGGATACCACATACTTTGTAGATGACATGACAATAAGCTGAAGACTTACCTCTCTAACGGACCCCGTTTTCTCTGCAAAGTGGAAGTTGAGACCCTGAGTTTAGGATCTGGCCAACTGTAGGTATTCAATAAATATTTTATAATGAAGAAATAAGTAAATGAAAGAAATAAGTAAATGAAGAATAAACGTGGGAAAGATGTTTGGGTAGGAAATTTTAGTAAAGTTACACAAGATTGTGGAAGAATCACTCTGGAGTAAAGGGGGATTTCTTAGGGTAGGAGAGGATGGTAACTGAAGGCTCAGTGAAGACAGGTCCCCCATGAGCCAGCAGACAAACTCTTCTGAGAGAAGGTTGCATGACTGTTTCTCAGTTGTTCCCAGCAGCCTTGGGATTCGGGTTTCACAAGCATCAGCCATTCTGGGCGATTACACTAGGAAGTTTGGAACGATGGTCTAAGGGTATTTGAAGTTGAGTGGAGGTGATATCCTTGGAGTTCAAAGAGCTGGTTTTCTGGGAGATCATATATGTTGCCAATGATGATGTCATTGGTCAGGATGATGACAGAACATGGGTGGAAAGACAGCCAATCCAGCAGGTACTGTCGTCTTTGATGAAGGGCTGAATGTGGAGAGTGTGAGATGGCAGTGAGGAGACTGATGGGCTGAAGGAAATCCTCCAGCAAATTATGAACATTTGTAATTTGTCTTTATAATTCCAAAGTCTAAAAATTCAAATCTTGGTACACATCAGAAAATAAATACTCACATATACCTGGCATACAGCCAGCAAACATTTCCAGAAATTTAAGTCCTTTATGCAAATTTGTTCTCTAGTTGCTATTGCTTATTGATCTGAAAAATTAGAATTAAGAAAAAACAATCAGTGAAAGTCTAGTGAAATATTTGGTTTCTGCAAAAAGCCAGGGTGAAGTAGCTTTATTTGGAGATAAGGTGATGTTTTATATCGTTATACACATATGTGGGTGAAGTATAATGAAAAAGACTCCAATGCTGGAAAAGACTGAGGGCAGGAGGAGAAGAGGACAACAGAGGATGAGATGGTTGAATGGCATCACTGACTTGATGGACATGAGTTTGAGCCAATTCCAGGAGATAGTGAAGCACAGGGAAGCTGGCATGCTGCAGTCCATGGGGTCGCAGCAGACAAGTCAGACTGAGCAATTGAACAACAACAAATACTGAGGATACATTTGCACTCATTGCTGCTGGTGAGAACTTCTCTCCAAAGAACAATAAGCCCAGCGCTTTCTCTGATCTGTTTCTGAATCCACTCTGAAGCATGATTGATTTCCTTATGTTTGGAAATGATTCCTAGAGCAAGAAAGTGTGCAATTTCTAAACAATGAGTCCAAAATTCACTAATATTTGGTTGGCATTTTTGAAGATTAGAAACAAAATCTTGAGAGGCACGCAATGAAGTTGGTTCATTTTCTGGAAGCTTTAGAAAGCGTAAGGGAGAAGGAGATGAAAAGAATAGAGAAAGACTGGTTAGAGTAAGGAAAAGGGGGCTTATAAGACCTAGAAAGCTTGAGACCAGGAATAAACTAGAGGTGTGTTTGCTATCGTGGGAAGGAAATTTGATTCCTGAGTTCAAATCTTAGCTGTGATACTTCTCATCCGTGAGAACTTGAAAAAGTTTTACAACTTTTCTCTGAGCCTCAGTTTCCTCAGTCTGTGAAGTGGGCATAATAACATGAAATGAATAGGTTGATAGTGAAGGCAAAAGCAAGAGCCTTTAGGTAAAGGGCCTACCACAGAGCCTGACAGACTGGCAGTGCTGACCAGGGATTTTCTCCCCTCTAGGAATATTCTTTAAAAAAAATTTTTTTAATTGAAGTATGGTTGATTTACAAAGTTGTGTTAGTTTCAAGTGTGCAGCAAAGTAAATCAGTTATACAGATAATATATATGTATGTATATATATATATATATATATATATACTGGAGAAGGAAATGACAACCTACTCCAGTACTCTTGCCTGGAAAATCCCATGGACAGAGGAGTGTGTGTGTGTGTGTGTGTGTGTGTGTGTGTGTATGCATACTCTTTTTTAGATTCTTTCCCCATATAGGTCATTACAGATCATTGAGTAGAGTTCCCTGTGCTATACAGTAGGTTCTTATTAGTTATCTGTTTTATGTATAGTACTGTGTATACGTCAATTTGCAGCAACATGGATAGACCTAGAGATTGCTATACTTAGTGAAATAAGTCAGACAGAGAAAGACACATATCATATGAGATTTCTTAGGAATCTAAGAAAAGGGTACAAATGAACTCATCTACAAAACAAGACTAGAGTCACAGATGTGGAAAACAAACTTAGGGCTACCGGGGGTAAGGAGGTGGTGGGGATAAATCCGGAGACGGGGAACGACGTATAGACACTACTCTAGGAATGTTTTAAGTTCATTGAAAGACTACTAACTTTTCACTGGCAGCTAGGGAGCTACCACACTTTTAAACCAGGTTCTGATTTTTGTTGAACTTGATCAGTTTCCTATTAGGAAAGACCATTGGTAATTATGGCAGCAGGTATAGCAACCCGGGTGCTTCCTGTTTGCGGATGCTGTGCGGACAGCAGCAGCGGCCCCCGCCTGCACTGATGAAGCGGGGGAGCCCAACCCCGACCCAGAGCGCTCTGCCTTCTCATCCCGCCAGGACCTTGACCTGTCGGGGCACATTCCTGCCCAATCTCGCTGGAGATTTGAATTACACATTGTTAGCTAAACCTGACACTTGGCCAAAGAGGTACTTAGTGGCACTTATGAAAGAACGAATGATCAAATGACACAGCCTTGCCAAAGCATCATTATCTTTCTGTTGAGTGATAATTTAAGCTTTGCTGTGCTTCTGGATCCTTTGAAGAGCGCAATCTACGTTGGACTAGTTTAGGATGACCATGTTTGAAGATGACGAATAGTGGCTGGAAAGTGTGAGGTTGCTCTACACGCTGCCTTCCGACAGAGGGGGAAGAGGGTTTACTCTGAAGTTGGCATAAATGCTCGTCTTTGATAGCAAGTCTCTGCACATGGGGCTTCCAGGAAAACCCTACCTCAGCTTCCATTTCTTAATATGTCCCTGAATCATTTCTACCTTTATGCTTTGTCATATTTATTTTACACGGAGGAAAACAATGTATCTTTGAAACCTCATAGAGAGGAAAAATAATTAGGTATTTGATATCACTTGTATTTCTCCATTTAGACTTTTTAAACTGTTGGAATGCATATCCAAGGACATTCAACTTTAATCATGTTGATAAGTAAATAACTTACTTCAAAATAAAAAAAAATTAAAAAGAAAAAAAAGGCTCAGCAATTTGTGGTGAATTTAAGAACACTTGTTTCAGGAAATATTTTCATGTCGGAAACTGGAAAAGACCCTTCTTAGCTCACATCTTAGAACTTTCTCTTCATTTTGACTTATAGTTTGAAAAAACTTAAGTGCTACCATGTTCCAAACATTGTGATAAGTATATAAAATACAGCTATAAAATACAAAAGTGAACAGATGATAATCTCTTAGCCTCAAGGTTATATTCTGATGGAGAAATAAATACCTGCAGAAACAACTTAAAATTCAAGAAGAAATAGATTTGTTATGGATTCCCAGGTACCGCAGTGGTAAAGAATTTACCTGCCAATGCAGGAAACACAAGAGATGCAAGTTTTATTCCTGGGTCGGGAGGATCCCTGGAGAAGGAATTGGCAGCTCACTCCAGTATTCTTGCCTGAAAAATTCCATGGACAGAAGAGCCAGGTGGGCTATGGTCTGTAGAGCTGTAAAGAATCAGACATGCCTGAGCACATACATAGCATTACAGAGAAGCATAAGAGAAAATTGTAAATTTCACCTGAAGGAACCAGGGAAGTCATCTTGGAGGAGGTGACATTTGAAGGAAGGATACATGAGGTTATGAGTCAGATGTAGTGGTGAGTAGTGAAGAGAGGGTGACATTCTGGGTAGAGAGAAAAAAAAATTCAGAGTGCACGTGGTTTTGAGAATATCAAGTAGTTAAAAAAGGCTATCATGAAAGTTAGTTGTGACTGAGAAATAGAAGGTGAGTGTGAATCTGAGGGCAAGGTTAACATAATTTTCTAGGTCCTTCAATCTTAAATGACTGGTCTTTTATGGTGACCAGTAGAAGGCCTTCTCTGCAGGTAGACATATCCAGGGGGGGACCTCTTGGTCAAGGCAAATGTGTGTTGTTTTTACCATATATACGTGGGCAGCCTCTCCTTTTATTCTAGGAGATATTGACACAGAGGCTGCTGTACTTGAAATCCTTATGAACACTTCTGTGCTTTCATTTTTGTGTTTTTAGTAATGAATGAAAACATTTTCTAGGTAAAGAACTAGTTCTCCACTGCATCTCCTTAGATATATACTCCTTATCTTGATGATTAAAGAATATAGAGGATACATCATGGATATTTTTGCGATATTGCTGGTGAAGTTTTACAATCATATCAGTGATAAATTAGCATCGTTCTGTTATTTATGGGTGGCTGTAACATGCATTCTTATCTCGTTCAACTGCAAAGTAAACCAATAAATAAGTAAAGGGATTAACTTTTATTTATTATTTACAGCCTACCCCAAAATTGCTAACAGTTTTATATGTAGTATCTCATTCAAGCCTTACTATTATCTGATAAGACATTTTATTTTAATTATTATGTTGCATACCTTCCCCATTAGACTAGCATCATTGAAAGCATCATGTTTATCTGCGTGTTTTCAGTATTTTTCACAAGGTATAGCAAATGATAGGCACTCATAAATATTCACTTAATGTAGAAATATGGTGAATCTCCCTTGCCCTCATTCAGTCAAAAGTAATAACCACTCACTTTTCTCAATTTCCTTGAGAAATTATCCCTTGGTTGGCAGTGTGCAAACCCTGGTGAATCATCGGCTCTGCCCCTGCTCCTGGACCTCATCTCATCCATGTCTCCCCAGCACTCACTGGACTCCAGACACACACCTGTTTCTTGAATAAGCCAAGACCCTTTATCGGACCTTTCTCAGAACCTTGGCACTTGCTCTTTCTCTTGCTTGTGATACTCTTCCCCTGGTGTCCCCACAGCTTGCTCTTAAGTTTGATCCAGTTATTGTCTAAAGCATCAGAGTATAAGCCAGGAGCACCACTTCCTCACCCTTCCTCCATCCAGCACTCCTGGAGTCCTGCTCTATTTAATTCTTTCTCTGAAGCATCTAACGCATCTTAAAAAGATCTAGCTATAGTCCATTTCCTTCCACCAGAATGCAGATTCTATGATGTCTGGCTTGGGACAGTGCTTCACAAACAGTTGTTAAGAAAATGGGTGAAAGGACAAATGAAAGGTGAATGATTGAAAGAAGCTATGAAGATTATGGTTAGACAATTTCTCTCATTCTGAGATACCCTCAGAACAGCACGGTTTGCAGTAGTCCTTCAACAAATCTTTAGCTCTTCCTTGAAGACTTTGTCCACACCAACAAATTGACCACTGAGGGTTAAGAAATGACCCTCTCTCTCCGATTCCCCTACCTGCCTTTGTCTGTTTCCCAGCATCCTTCTGCCATCAGTGGGGATCATGCGTTTTGTATTTCTCCTCCACTTTTTTTTCCTCCCACCAGATGGCACTATGTCTTCAATATTGAAAGCTCTAGGTGTGCCATAGGTTACTTTTCTTTGTTCTTCTCTATACTGTGAGAATATTCATATTTAACAAACAGGTTCCAAGTTCCAAGGTCCACAAATGTTAATGGCGTGTGCTGAACTAACAGCCTTAAATATTATTCCTCTAAAATGAAAAAGTAGCTGAGCTGTATTATATCTTATGGCTTCCCAGGTGGCTCAGTGGTGAAGAATCTGCCTGCCAGTGTAGGAGATGTAAGAGATGTGGGTTTGATCCCTGGGCCAGAAAGATCTCCTGGAGTAGGGACATATCAACTCACTCATGTGTTCTTGCTTGAAAAATCCCATGGACAGAGGAGCCTGGCAGGCTACCGTCTATGGGGGTCAAAGAGTCAGACACGACTGGGCAACTGAGCACATTGTATCTTACGAAATACTCCTAACAGCCAAACACAAACACAGTAAGTATATTGGTTCACACAACACCAAAGGAACTTGATTCATCACAAAGTTAAAGCATGAGGTGTCATCACATCCTCATACTGTAGAACTAGAGCGATACGGAGATGACAAATACGTGGAATATACAGGTATACACACAGAGAGAGTACGGTTTACATGGTAAAAAGATACCAACTAAATTTGCCAGAGAGTTTATAAAGTCAGGTTTGATAAAAATGATTCCTATAACTAATGCTGTGAAAGTGAAAGTTACCCAGTCTTGTCTGACTCTTTGCAATCCTATGGACTGAAGCCCGCCAGCCTCCTCCATACATGGAATTCTCCAGGCCAGAAGAGTGGAGTGGGTAGCTGTTCCCTTCTCAAGAGGATCTTCCCAACCCAGGGATTGAACCCAAGTTTCCCACATTGTAGGTGAATTCTTTACTGTCTCAGCCACCAGCGAACCCCAACTAATACTGTGGGGCAGCCCAAATGTTGGAACATTTCATAGAAATTCTACACTCAATGAAGAGGAATTTGCCATTATTTCTCTTATATAGAGTGGCGTATCAGATACAGGCTTCTGGTCTTCAGTTCCAAGTTTGTACAGACATACAGAAGAAATAGAGAAATTCACATGATTTCCCCCTAATTTAAATGGAATTGTAAGTAGTAGGGATAACACACTTTCCAAATCTTTGATTGATTTCAAAAATGTTTTCAAAGTAATGGCAAGAGTTTCCAGATTTCATTAAAATAATTCATTCCACAGATGGTAATTTAAAAGATCTCTGAGAGAATTTTAAAATGTCTGATATAGAATCACCTCATTATGGTGTAAAATCAATGCTTTGCAAAATCTTTATGTTTCATCTTACTGGTGCTCTCAGATTTAAAATTTTTAGAAGCAAAGTCTCTAGTTCCTTGCAGAAAACTCTCTGTCCACTTTTCTCCATGCATATTTGGTCCATGAGAATATTGAATATGGTTAACATTTTTCTATTAAATATGCTTACTCTCTTAGGAAGAGTAAAACAATTAGGTACCGCCAAACGCCTATTAAACTAGCTAAAATAAAGAAAATCCTGCCAATACCAAATGCTATAGAAACTGTGGAGCAATAGTAATTCTTATTTCTTACTGCTAGGAGTGAAAAATGGTACTTTTGAAGACAGTTTGGCAGTTTCTTACAAAACTATACTGTACTATCCAGAAATCACATTTCTAGATATTTTCCCAATTGAGTTGATAACTGATGTTGACACAAATACCTGCATGCATTTGTTTATAGTAGCTTTATTCCTAACTGCCAAAAAAATTGGCAGCCACTAAGATGTCCTCACTAGGTGAATGCATAAACAAATTGTAGCAATATGGAATATTATTTAGTAATAAAAAGAAATGATCAAGTCATGGAAGGAAATGGAATCTTAAAAGCATATCAGCAAGCAAAATGTGGCAATCTGATAAGTCTAATTATTATATGACTGCAACTATGGTATTCTGGACAAGAGAAAACTACAGAGACAGTATGCAACTTGCTTCTTGCCAATGATCTGGGGAGTAGTGCTGGTGGGAAAGATGAAAACATGAAGTGCAGGGGATTTTTAGGGCAGTGAAATTATTTCGTATGATACTGTAAGGGTGGATATATGACATTATATATTTGTGAAAACCCAGAGAACTGTACCACACAAAGAGCAACTTTTAATGTAAACTGTGGACTTCAAGAGGAGAATCGGGTGACAGAGGATGAGATGGGTGATGGCATCATCGACTCAATGGACATGAGTTTGAGCAAGCTCTGAGAGATAGTGCAGGACAGGGAAGGCTGGTGTGCTGCAGTCCATGGGGTTGCAAAGAGTCTGGCACAACTGAGTGACTGAACAACAACAACAACAGTGGACTTGACTGGATAATAATGTCTCAAATGTGACTCATTAATTGTAACAGATGTGCCACAGTTATGTAAGATCTTAATTCTAAGAAAAACTGTGTGTGGGGTAGGGGTGTATATACAAACTCAGCATTATCTGCTCACTTTTAAAAATTAGTATAAAGCCATTAAAAGTAAAATCTATCAATCCAAAACAGAATTGAAAAGAATATGACAATTTCATCTATTGATTTTTATTTCATAAAAGTTTTTTAAAGATAGATTTGAAGAAACTAAAAGTGAAAGAGGAGAGTGAAAAAGTTGGCTTAGAGCTCAACATTCAGAAAACTAAGATCATGGCATCTGGTCCCATCACTTCATGGCAAATACATGGGGAAACAGTGGAAACAGTAGCTGATTTTATTTTTGGGGGCTCCAAAATCACTTCAGATGGTGATTATAGCCATGAAATTAAAAGACGCTTACTCCTTGGAAAGTTATGACCAACCTAGACAGCATATTAAAAAGCAGAGACATTGCTTTGTCAACAAAGGTCCATCTAGTCAAGACTATGGTTTTTCCAGTAGTCATGTATGGATGTGAGAGTTGGACTATAAGGAAAGCTGAGTGATGAAGAATTGATGCTTTTGAACTGTGGTGTTGGAGAAGACTCTTGAGAGTCCCTTGGACTGCAAGGAGATCCAACCAGTTCATCCTGAAGGAGATCAGTCCTGGGTGTTCATTGGAAGGTCTGATGTTGAAGCTGAAACTCCAATATTTTGGCCACCTGATGCGAAGAACTTACTCACTGGAAAAGACCCTGATGCTGGGAAAGATTAAGAGCGGGAGGAGAAGGGGACGACAGGATGAAATGGTTGGATGGCATCATTGACTCAATGGACATGAGTTTGAGTAAACTCTGGGAGTTGGTGATGGACAAGGAGGCCTGGTGTGCTTCAGTTCATGGGGTCACAAAGAGTTGGACATGACTGAGTGATTGAACTGAACTGAATGTTAAATTTTGCTATAGTATCAAAGAATATTAAACATTATCTGCAAAGACTGCCAAATTACTCTTTCATTTTTCAACTATGTATCTGTGTGAGACAACATAGCTTTTACCTACTTTGACCATAACAACATGTCACATTGGAGCAAAGAAGAAGCAGATATGAAAATTGGCTGTCTTCTAGTAATCACAATATTAATAATTTTTAAATTATTTTATGACTAATAATTACAAAAAATTAAGGAATGCTTGTTTTCTCATTGATTTTTAAAAATATTTTAATAGAAATTGTTATTTATATCAGCATGCACTTATTATTTAATATTAAAATAGATCATAAGTACTTTAAAGTAAGTGGGTTGTGATACACATATTAGCAAATTGAAAGATGAAAGCTATATGATAATCTTGATAGCTGCTGAAAAAGCTGTCAACAGAGTTCAGCATCCATTTTTGATAAAAAATAATTGGGGGACAACTTTGAAACTAGGTAAATAATTTCATTTGTTTCAAATTTTGACTCTTTAAAAAAAAAAGAGTCAAAATTTGACTCTTTTGTTTGTGCGGGCTTTCCCCTAGTTGCAGCAAGCAGAGCCTCCTCTCTCGTTGCTGTACATGGGCTTCTTGTGTGGTGGCTTCTCTTGTTGCAGAGCTCGGGCTGTGGAGCATGGGCTTAATAGTTGTGGTTCACAGGTTTAGTTGCTCTGTGGCATCTGGGATCTTCTCAGACCAGGGATCAAATCCACGTCTCCTGTGTGGGCAGACAGATTATTTACTCCTGAGCCACCAGAGAAACCCCTCACTCTTTTTATAATCACCCATTGATTATTGTTTCTTGAATCAATTTTTACTGAGGTGACTGCCAGAAGGGGGTATTCTCAGTTCATCATTCTTTCCAGTTTAATGGTTGATGTTTTACTGTTATATAAAGCAATCCTTTCTTCCATTAGCTTATTCACTCCTTTATTTACATTATATCAGCATGGACTCATGGATTCCCATCTCATTCAGTGAGTTTAATTAATTGTCATTGTTTATTTTGCTGCTCAAATTGTCCTTTTAAGGTGCTTTCTTTGCTCCCTTACCATGCCCAAATATTCTTCAATCCTTTCCTTTCTTTCTGGGACCTCACAGAATTCCAGCTCCATAGTATACGTTTCTTGCTCTGGAATCATCCATTCATTTTTTCCAAGGAGTCCTGGTTTTGTTTAGTGAGTATTTAGAAATTAGAAACCAAGATCAAGATCGTGGGTATGGGGCTTGCCTGGTGGTTCAGTTGGTAAAGAATCCACCTGCAATGCAGGAGATGTAGGTTTGATCCCTGGGCCAGGAAGATGCCCTGGAGAAGGAAATGGCAACCCATTCCAGTATTTCTGCCTGGGAAATCCCATGGACAGAGGAGCCTGGTGGGCCATCCCCATGGGGTTACAAAGAGTCGGAAATGACCGAGAGACCAAATTGCCGCCACCACATTGGGCTTGCAGAACTCAGCAGCAAAACTAGAAATATATAAATACACACATACACATATGTATATGCTCACTTAGAACTCTATCTCTTTTTATACTCATCCATCTATTTATATATTAAAAACCATGAGTTCACAATTCCAGCACAACACTTCAAGATTTATTCTCACCTTCCTCATTTCTATATTTGTATTTTCTCTAGCAGTGAGAAATCTGGCTTTCATAATTCTCAGTATATTCACTTAGTTTTTAAATGTCTGTATAGAAGTAATTTTTTTAACCATATGAGTCATTTCCTTTGCCTCAACACCTCTATACACAGAGGTTCCTTCAGGCCAGTCAAGGTCATATCCCAAGCATCAGTTTCTCTGACTGCACATTATTCTAACATGGTGAATGTTTTCCATCATACTCTATCATATTAAAGGGAACGATAGGATAAGTTATTCCATTCAGTATAATATCCAATAGGTATGGTGTACCTATTCAGGGTCAGCTACATAATCTGCAGCCCCAGTGCAAGATGAAAATCTGGGACCCCAGAAGGGGCAGGGAAGTAAATCTTCATTTGCTGTTGGCGACTATCACAAGCATCACTGTCTGGGTGACCCTCAGTCCCAGGAGACTGTCTCCTCCAAGTTGGAACACGTGGAGTTGGATCAAGTGTGTAACAGAGGCTTGTCTTCATCACAAATGCTGTGATCCTGCCTGCCTAGGTATGGGATAACCATCACCATGCAGCCTCTCTGGACATCACAGGGCACATGTAAGCCACCCAGACCTGCCCCATGACCACTGCCCAGGCTCCCATTGGTGTGAAGGACAGCAAGAGGAATGCAGACCTCTCCCCACCAGTATGGATCTGTTGCTACCCTGGGTGGAAAATGACAGAGGTCAAGGAGTAGAGGGGAAGCAATGAGTGGAAGGAAGACAGGACCCAGGGTATCAGAGGGTGGGAAGTGGTTATTTAGGACTTCTACCATGGAGTCAAGAGGTGGGGGGAGTCGGGGGGAGGCGTGTGTGGACTTAGGCTGCAAGTTCTGGTGAATTATGTGTTGTCCCATTGGGCTTCAACTCAAAAACACACATTGAAAGAAAAGCTTACTAAGAATTTCAAGGTGGTAAACACAGAGCACAAAACTCCAATGAAAGAAGAGTCTTGTGTCCTTGTACTGCTCATTCGTGAAGCTGGCACTGTACCCATCACAGAGTGAGGGATGACGATGCATCTTTGCCCTGTCTTCTCAAAACAGAATGGCAGTGGCAACGTGGTCCATGGCAACTTTACAAGGATGTTAGTGGAAAATGGAGCCATAAGGCATGGAGACAGTTTGGGGTGTGAAGGTACAGGCAGCGAGGTGGATGGACAGCAGATAGTCCACCCTAGGACTCCTTGAGAGAGGATCTGGGGTCCTGTAGGCACACAGTGGGATTCTGTGCACCATTTTTATTATTTGTGCAAATGTGACTTCATTGTATTCAAAGGATGTTCAAGTGGGAACTCTGGTGCATTTGCCCCTCAGTCTTTCCCACCAGTCTGGCTCTTCAGCCACTGAAACCATCAAGGGTTCTCCTTTGTTTCCAAAACCCTTGGTATGTGCTTGTCACCTAGAAAGTGCTCAACAGATGTCAGCTGAATGAATCAATGACTCAAGAATGGAAATAAGCACCCACGCATGTTTACATCATATTCAAGGTAATTCCATCAGATAACATTCTATATGGTTTAATTCCTAGTACAATGAAAATATTGAATTTCCTTTTCCCCTTGCTTTAATTATGAGTCTCAGAAAGGAAGTAGTTCCTTCTGAGAAGCAAACAAACAACGTGCAAGTCAAATTTTGAAACCTCCACTGTGGTTTGGAGCCTGCATACCTGTTCCATTGAAGTGAGTTCTACATGAATGAAATAATCAGCCATCAAATCCAACAGCTACTTAGTATCACATCAAGTAAATGGTTGGCATTAATTTATCTAGTGCTCTAAGTCTTTCTGGACAACTTGGTCAATAAATTATTGAAGTAATTACTTATTTTTAACCTATTTCTTAACTCTTCCTCTTGGGGGAGATCAAGGTAAAGATGTTAAGACAGAAAGTTGGGAGAAGAAATCTGTATTCCCTCCTTTTCCTTTGTACCCACTGGGCCTCTACTTTTGAGATTAATGGCCAGTGACAAAGAGTGTATGTCTCAAGTCTTTATCCCCTCCGGTAAAGCTGGTCCTAGTTAAAACTCTAAATTTGGTGATGTTTTCTATCGGTGATCTCAATCTCCCCTTCCTCTCTTTATCCTGACTTGGGTGCTTAGTGTTTTAATGGCTTTTCTCCTCTACTTGACCAAAGGGTGTTCACAAGATGTGACGAATAAAGCGGTTAAGTAGAGTTAAGAGACCTGAGTTCAAGATCAAGTTCTATAGCTTACTGGTTATGTAACCTTGAGAAAATCACATTCTCCCTCTGAGTCTCCATTTCATCCTCTGGGAGATTGCTACGTTGATACCATCTAGTGAATTATAAATGTTTATAATGCAGTTTACAATCTGTTCAAATATGAGTGATAGCTTAGCTTTTCCATGTTCATGTTAAATTTAATAGAGAAGTATTATCTTTGCCTTTTGGCCAAATAAATAAAAATATCATGGTGGAGTTTGGCAAGTAAATCATATTGATGTGGTTATACATATTGGATAAAAAGAGTTGCAAAAGGGAACACTGAAAAATGTGAGTGTGAGCCTAATATTTTCATTTCTATTTTGAACTTGATTGATTTAGCATTTACGTTCAGGTGAGGGAAAAAGAAAACTGAGAAACTGGGACAGGGATGAATGATATTCAGTCACAAATGGACTGAAGGTGACTATTCCTGTCATCCTTAGAGCTTGTGTATACTGATTATGTTTGGAGCTTTGCTGTTGTGGGTCTTAAAAATAAAAATTCATTCTTTGATACCCATGTGAATGTTAACATATTGATAAAGACTCAAATATAGTAGTATCAGTGTATAATTTTGCCATTGTTTAAAAGATGTTGTGACAGGTAAATAACATGTCTAAGATTTTGAAAAAATGAGAGATTTGGTTATTTGATATATTTATAATTAGGACATAGCAATCAAAATCAGATGAGAAAATTTCATAATTTTCCAACTGAGATTCTGTCAAAATTGCCCACATTTGTTTCCTTTGATACAATAATTTACCAAATTGTGAAACACTTTTCTGTTCTCATATGAAAAAAGTAAACTTTAAATTCAGCATTAAATTATCACTAATTACCAGCCTTACCTAATCCGGGGGAGTGGTCTGTTATCTATAAACCTCCCAATCTTTTAAATGGCTTTAAAGACATTTTAATTTCTTTAGTAGCTAAAGGAAGAGATTAAAAATTGAATGCTGTGAATGCCTGTATTTGCTCCATATATTTGTCAGCAGAAAAGATGGCACCCTCAAATGGGGGTAATTAAGTGTAGTTTAATAAAGGAACTATTTGTGAAATTGTGGGCTAGACTAAAAAACAAAATAAACAAACAAAAAACCCAAACAAAACAAAAATAATACTCCAGCAAAACCAGTAAGAGATGACATACCTCAGGACTGGCAAAAGCAAGAAATTCTTAGCATCACAGATCTGAAGGGGAATGGGTATCGGATTCCATGAAAAAAATGTCACCGTTGCTTTCACTGTGGCTGTATTACAGGAGAGGGATGCCAAACAGGCGCTCGGGCCTTTGGTGGTGTGAGACAACCCTTGCCAACCTGCAAGCTGGCAAGGGTCAGCAGGGCGATAAATGCTAGGATCTCACTCTCCTTCACGTGCTGATACTTTCCATGGACCAAATCCAGCTGGAAATCAGAAGGGCCTGTGCAACTGATGGAGTTCAGTCTCTCAGGGCACAAAGCAATGTGGTTAAAAACAGAGTGTGGAAACGAAGGGAAATAGAAAATCTCTTGCATATTCAACACTCATTCTGTTAAAAATATTTCTTCTTACAACAAATTTCAGTGCTCCCTGATGCCTATTTCCCTTTGTCCATCTCTAAGAATAACATACTAAGTAATGGTTGAAAACATGTAACTTCTGTTTCTCACGGTGAATTTTTCAACTATATTTCATCCTTCCCTCCCTCTGTTTACAAATATTTTAATCTTTTCCTATGTAAAGCATAGGTACTACTGGATTTGCTCTAATTTCTCTAAAAGAAGTTCTCACTTCTTGAAACAGTAATTCTTAAGAAAAGTTTTCAGTGCTATAAACTTTGATATTTCATGGTATATACTGCCAATCCTAAAGGAAATCAGTTCTTCATTGGAAGGACTGATGCTGTAGCTGAAACTCCAACACTTTGGCCACCTGATGCGAAGAACTGACTCATTGGAAAATCCCCTGATGCTGGGAAAGACTGAAGGTGGGAGGAGAAGGGGATGACAGAAGATGAGACAGTTGGATGGCATCACTGACTCGATGGACATAAGTTTGAGCAAGCTCTGGAATTGCTGATGGACAGGGAGGCCTGGTGTGCTGCAGTCTGTGGAGTCACAAAGAGTCAGACATGACTGAGCAACTGAACTGAACTGACTGAATGCTGGTTAACCGTGAATTTGCTTGATGAGTTTGTATTTTTTTTTTCCAAAGGTTTTATTCACTAGCTTGTGAAGGTTTTAGGTTAAGGTATGGGTTATATTAATGGAGGTGTTTTATTTTCTCAGAATGATAGTAGAAATGTAAACATATATACACAGAATATTGCATTTGTTTAGAAGAGTTGAATAGATTACCTCTGAGGAGTTGTCATTGTCATTGTTGAACTACATTGTTGAAAACAAATCCTTGGATACAATGCTTCCATTTTAAGGATATATTAAAATAATATGAATAAAAAGTATAGCCACTAACAAATTTGCAGGTGGAATCTTAGTTGGAATTTCTAAAAGATAGGCAATAGAAATTATGGATTATTTGAACTTGAAAAGAGAAAATATGCTTATGGCATCCTTATTTCTTCCCTCTGATGCTGTAGCTTATTAGATTGCTTTGTAATGAATGCACAGCAGTGACAAAGAAGAACCACATTTCACCTTTTCATGCACATCTAAACTCATTTCCATTTTCTCCTTGGCCCTTGAGGAGTGACTAACAGCAGTAATTATTTTCTTTTCTTGCCATCTGAAAATGTGTTTCTATTTTCCTTGAAACTTTGATGTGGAAATTGCTGCTTCTGTGCAACTGGGGACTCTAGCTAGAAATATCATTTGCCAAAATGCTGAACTGAAAATTAATCTGAAAATAGCAGATGAAGTCATTTTAATTAAGTCTAAGTTTGGTGAGGATGAAAAATGCAATGATGGATTTTGTGTATCTCAAATACTTCATTCATCTTAAATCCAAGATGGAATCTGTTTTTCTGCTTTAAAGGGGATGAACTCTTAAGTTTGAGGCATTACCAATTCCTTAAAAATAACTTTAATGGCTATTTCCTTTGTCTTAAAGTACATAAAGCAATCTCACTATCATCTTAAAACCTAATAAAACTATTAGATGTAAAATGATACACATAATTTTTACAAGATAAAGAATTAGTGTAAGGTAGTTTGAAAAAAGCAAATGATATGATTATGATAGAAATCTGAATTCATTTATATATTTTAATGGGCTTTTTTTCCATTTTATTTTATTTTTTCTTAATTTTCTTTACTTTATTGTGTTGGTTTTGCCATACATTAACATGAATCTGCCATGGGCATACATATGCTCCCCCTCCAGAACCCCCCTCCCTCCTCCCTCCCGATTCCCTCCCCCTGGGTCATCCCGGTGCACGAGCCCCGAGCATCAAACCTGGGCTGGCGATTGATTTCACATATGATAATTAACATGTTTCAATGCCATTCTCCCATATCATCCCACCCTTGCCCTCTTCCACAGAGTCCACGAGACTGTTCTATACATCTGCATTTCTTTTGCTGTCTCGCATGCAGGGTTCTCGTTACCATCTTTCTGAATTCCATATATATGCGTTAGTATACTGTATTTTTGTTTTTCCTTCTGGCTTACTTCACTCTGGATAATAGGCTCATGTTGTTGGATCCGTTTTCCACTGAATCCACCACTAATTGAATAATCAATCATAAATTAATTATTAAATGTCTCTCTTGTTAGAATGCTATACTTTCCTCACCCGGGAATGATAAAACAGGTTGATAATTTGATGTATTGTACAATATACAGAAAAAACTGTTAACTACTAAAAATGTAAGATTTGATGGGAATAAAATGAAAATAAAAGAGTACATAATTATCATCAGTGATTATCACGATTATTTGTTAATAATTATTATCATTTAAACTTAAGAAATTCTGTTTGTACTTTAAAGAATATTAGTGTTAGAATCAAGAGAATGTGGATTTCAATTCAGGCTTAAACATTTATCACCTGTGTGGCATTGGATTATTCCAGTTTTCTGGGTCTCTTTTCTTATCTGTAGCATACTGCAAATGAAAAACTCATGTGGTTTTCTGAGGATTAAATGATACAATACCTCCAAGAGTGCCTGGAACAAAGTAGAAATGCAGTATATTTTAGTTGTCTTTCCTGCCTGCCTTTTTGCTTTCTTTAAATTCATAAGCCATAGAAAATATAAGAAGAACACATTAAATAAAAAAATAACTATTATAAAATGAAACATGAGACTATTAGGACAATAAGAGGAATCTGATAAGAATCATCTATGTTTGCTTGTTTATTTAATAAATACTTGTTAAATATTTACTATATATGCCAGGCATCAATTTAAGTACCTTATAAATATTAATTCAATTAATTAATATAACATCTCTGTGAGGTAGATACAATTATTTCCCATTTTTAAAATGAGGAAACAGACACACTACTGTACATAAAATAGATAACTAAGAAGAACCCACTGTACAGCACCGAGAACTCTACTCAATATCCTGAAATGGTCTATATGGGAAAAGAATCTAAAACAAAAAAGTGGATATATGTATATGCATAACTGACTCACTTTTCTGTACACCTGAAACTAACACAACCTTGTAAATCAACTATACTCCAGTAAAAATTAAAGAAAAATAAAATGAGGAAACTGAAGTACAAAGAGGTTAAACAACTTGTCAAGTTTATACAGGTAAAAAGTACTATATTGAAATAAATAACCAAGGTATTTTCTTCCTAGAGCTCATACTTTTAATTACTACACTATGCTACCTACTCACATGAAGCAGATGATATTAACAGTAGCAATAATGGCTAACATTTACATTTTACTTAACTTGTACTTTCTAAGCACCATATTACAAGCTTAGGAGATAGGTATAATTATTATTCTGTCTTACAGGTGAAGAAATATGAAAACACAGATGTTAAACAACTTTCCTAGAGTCGAAGTTTTAAGGAGTCTACTTTTACATAAAACTCGTTTTAGTCCCATAAACATTTGATAAGATGAGATATGACTTCTGTTCAAATCTTAACCATGTTTATGATAGCCATCTGATGATTGCTTTTCTGTTAAAAAAAAAAAAAAGCAATTGGTCCAGGATGCTAATGCATTTTCAGCCTTCTGGAAAGCTCTACGGGTCACCAGCAGAGACAACATGACTCTGTGCTTGACATGGTACTGTTGCTATAGCAACCCGCTACCCAGAGAAGCCTCTGCCATTCTCTCCTTACAGTAACCAGGAGAGCTCCATTTTTACCCTTAGCAAGCATGTCTGGGCCTCCATCACTGGTAGGTAGTTTTATATGTACCCATCGAATCAATGTGTCTAAAAACAAGTCCCACTCAAACCCTAAAATGGTTCTCTCTCTCTTTTTTTTTTTTGCACAGTCTGTTCATGTTCTAACCATTTATTTTGTAAGTAGTCCCTTTGCCTTTAAATCTCTTCCCTTGCCCTCTACCCTCTAATTCATCTTTCTATTGCTGCCAGTATTACATATTCAAAACATAGATAGTGATTTTTTTTTTTTAGTTTCTCTCTGTTTTCAAATGTCTACTATGAGATGATGTCCAAATCTCTTGATACGGCAAAGTCACCTATAATAAATTAGAGGTATAGAGATGGTGGGCCAGTAAATAAACAAAGATGCATAGTATATTAATGTTGAACTATAACACAATTTATTTGACATTATAGAGATTGTTAATCCTTAAGAAGCTAAAATGATGACCTTGAAAAAAAATTGTTTATCTTGTGTAGAAAACAATAAGTAATCATGAGTTTAACTGTAAATAATATTTATGGATTATTCCTACCTCAAATATTTACATGACATGGGTAGTTTTGTCAATGTTTATCTTAAAGTAAAAATAGACTGTCAAACTTGGTGACTAAATTCTTTGGTAAAATAACTATCAGCCAGTAATACAATGTAAATAATGAGTTGATAATAAATAGACTTGTAGGAGTCAGAAAAGTAAGCGATTGATGTTTTTCAAAGGTCATTCTAGTTAGAGAGTGTAGTTAGGCAGTAGGGAGGAGTTTTCAAGTCTTTGGAAAAGTGCTTCTGCAACTTTATACAACCCACACTCCAACTCTGACTGTGAAATTGCTGCTCAGTTTGAATTCTCAACCCATAGAACAAGTCATTATGAAAAAAAAGAAAAACAGGAACCCACACTCCATCATGTTCTTAGCGAAACCACATCGTATGCACTCAGGCTCCAGGGTTCCAAATAGTCCAAGCTATTTCAGAACAACAGTGTCTATTTTTCGTTTTGAATGACTGCAATTTCAGTAGCAGCTGTTGCACTGAAAATTACAGTGGTCAACATTTAGTCAGTGCAATGTTTCCCCACCCCCTGCTTCACCAATCAATCATTTGCTTCAGCTACCAGAAAAATCTCAAACTTTAGTTAACAGTAACTTTAAAAGCCTCATTAGAATCTGGCTCGACCTACTGGTCTCCCATGATTTCCCACGGCTTCCTAACATGCAATCTGGGCTCTGTTTCAGCAGTTCCCATACACACCAGGCTCCCTTTGCTTTTCCTTGCTTCGCACATCTCGGAAACCATCTGTTTTTCCCCTACGCTGTACAAACACTGTCTTTTTTGACATCAAACGCTAGTCTCACCTCCTCAAGAAACTTATCTTTGCTTATGCTAATTTAGCTCTATATGATTTCCCCATCTCTAGACTTCTGTAAACCTCTGAATTTTATCTTGAACAGTACTTACTGGTCTTGTCTCCCTAACTTGACTGTAAATTTAGAAAAGCAACAATCATCTCATCTTTTTCTAGCTCCTAGGAAGTACATGAGTCTATGCAAGTGTCTCTATACAAGAGATATGTATCTTGGAAAATCATTGTGTGTTAATATGACATTCCTTTCTCTTTCTTTTGCATTCCTGTAATACTTCACACAAACTTAGCATTGTTATTATTATGTCTCAGCTTTTCCTAAGGAGCTCACATTTATTCAGTCATGACAATAGCTCTTTGAGTACTTACTCTATACTCCAGGCTGTGTGCTAGATGCTGGAGAAAACAAGGAAACACCTGCCATCAAAGAGCTCATAGTCTAGTGATCATGGATGAAAGACAACCAAACGAGGCAGAATGGAGGTGAACTAAGCTTGTGGAAAGAGTTGGGGGACCTCAGAGGAGAGAGCCACTGACCTTGTTGAGTATGGGAAGGACAAAATGATTGGGCTGGGTATTAAAACAAGAGCAAGACATCACCAGTGGAAGAGATAGTCAGGGCAAGGCTATTTAAGTAAGAACAATAACTCACGCAAACTCCCAGAGGTAAGAATTATGTTCCCTAAACAGTGAACAGCAAGCAGTTGGATGAGATGGGAGGGTAGTGACGAAAGAGATGTTTGAAATGGTGGATTGAAATCAGCATCTTGTCCACTGATCAAGGCTTGTTTGATCCTTGGGGAATTGAGGTATTTATTACTACCCAAGAAATTAAAAATCACATATAAATCCAGGGTAACAACTCAGATCTGGTGAACAGAATCATCCAAGGTGGAGTGAAAAGAACTCTGCACAGCAACATCATAACAGTTTTTAAGAGATTAATTGGGGTTTCAATCACTCTCTTTCTCCTTCTCAGTGTTTTGGTCTCAAACAACTCTAATTTCCAATGCCCTTACCCAACTTTCTTCTTAAACTTTCTTTCAAAACTTTTTTCAAAACTTCTTCAATAATTTCTTTTTAAGCGTCATGTTTATACATACACTTACACATATATCTATACTGAAATAGCATATATGCTGATGATACATATTTTTTGAATACTTGATAGATGCAAGGCATCTACTTATATTGTCTGTTTTCGTGTATCTCTCTTATAATCACACCCACCATACAAATCATCTACAGAGCACTGAGAGGTTATTAACTTGTTCAAGTTCACACAGCTACTAGACAGTAGAGCTAGGACTGACAGTCACCTGGACTTCCAGAGCTCTTGCCCTAAACTGTTATATTCAGCCACCCTGCCAAGAACAGAGTGAGGTTTTCACCATATCAGGCTGTGGATAAACTTTCCAGGTTACAACCACCAAGTAAAAATCCTCATTAGAGACTCACTTAAGCCCAGGAGGTGACTTGAATTAACACAGTGGGAGGAAAGACAGAGAGCAAATACAAACAAAAAGAGTTATTTGTTCCTCTAACTACCTTTACATTCAGGCAAGCATCCCCTAACATTATCTTTGTGCTAAATGACAAGATGACTTGAAGCTGAAAGTAAATCAAGAAACCCTTCTCCCAGAGTAGAAGACTCTAACATCAGACTGAATCTCCAAGTTGGGTATTAGTAGTTGACCGCAAAATTTGGCTTCATGACTTCCTGAGCAATTTTTAACTGAAGGTTTGCCATTAAAATGCTTATGAATTCAACTTGTATGTGAGTACTTTATCACTGCATTTTCTACTTATACCTAATTTTTCTCTGTATAAATCAGAGGACTGTCAGTTTATGCAACAGTTAGTTACAACATTTCTAGGAAGCTTAGTATGTACATAAGCGAGCAGTGATGGCTCGGATGGAAAAGAATCAGCCTGCAATGCAGGAAACCCAGGTTTGATCATTGGATTGGGAAGAACCCCTGGAGAAGGAAATGGCTAACCACGCTAGTGTTCTTGCCTAGAGAACACCATGGGCAAAGGAGTCTGGCAGGCTACAGTCCACGGAGTTGCAAAGAGTTGGATATGCCTGAGCGACTAACACTTTCACTTTAGTATGTACATATTACACTTTTGTTTCTTAGAGTTTCTTTTTGTTCCATTATTTTGTCTGTTTTGACTATCAAATATCATACTGTAATAGTACTTTGATTTGTTAATGTTGGTGAAAAAAGGTAAAACTTATTACTTGTGAGATAGGAAATTAGATTTATCAAAATTATTTGAAATTCAGAATGAAGGATGAGTCAACATTTTTTCTTTAGTTATTCACTTAAAAATGATGTATTAAGTGGTTACTAAATAAATAACTGAGAAAGAAGCAGACTTTATTAAATAAATATTTTAAAAATATTTTTAAACTCTGACTCAGCTATGTAAATAGGATGACAAAAAATAATTTTTCTTTGTAGTACTCTGAACTTAACATATATATGTTATTTTCAATAAATGACTGAAAGAAGTGGAAACTATACTAATTTTTTCACTTATTATTAAGGTCAAATAATGAATAAGAGAAAAGAAAATTTCACTCCTAGCTTACATTTAATACTTTTACATTAAAATTAACCTAAAATGCTCAATATAGTTAACAAATGAATGGTAAAAAAGTGGTAATGTTATTCTTACAGGTATTACACTTTAATTTTCATAATAATTTAATAAAACTGACAACATATTTATGTTTACATTTCCCTTTTAGTTTATTATATTAAAATGCAATCAAATATTGCTGTAAAGAATAGAGTATACTGAATGGCCTTTAGAAAACATAGTCTATGAATCTGAATATTTAAAAGATAGAAGATACAGATCAGTAGAGGGAGTTTCTAATCTGATAAAACTCTAAATTAAAGGAGAGAAAGATTTTTTAAATATGTAAATATAATCATCAGAAAGATACTATTTCTTATGGTTAACATTGCCACATTATTCTCAGGTCACTTAGGATTTATTAGTATTTTTTCTCTTCTTTCATAGAAAAAAGATGTTTAGCAGGGCAACAAGGCTATCAGAATTAAGACTACATTTCCCAGCCTCTCTTGTAAGAAGCTATGACCATGTGATCAATAGCTGGTCAATGAAGTGTTAATAGGAATATATTTCAGCCTTTCCTTTCATCTTATCCCACTCACTTCATACAGCTGCTTAGAACTGGAATGGGAGGCTGACATTCTATTTCATATTATGAATAGCAAGGTCATAGCCTAAGGTTCATGGTTCAGAAAGCTGGAAGAAGCCTGGGTTCCTGAGAACTTTTTGAGCAATACTATCACATCATTCTTGGACAGCCAGTGCCTATGACATTTTTTTTTTAATGTGAGAAAAAACAAACTTCTAAAATTTTTGACCACTGTTATTATTTTTTTTTAGCTTGAAGTAGAACTTAATCCTAATTAAAACGTATCAAGGACTAACATCCAGAAACAAAGAATTTTATGGTACCCAGAGAAATATGAAATAATCTAACACAGTAACTATCAAACAAACAGATAAGCTAACAACAGATATATAGGAAGTTCAAATGTATTTATTCAGTGATTTTAAAATCATTTCAACCTTTAGTTTTTTTTTCTTGTGAACTTGTCTTACATTGAATAAAGGACACACAGCACATATGCACAATTTAAAGAATTAAAATAAAATGAGCAGCTATGGACACATTACTAAAACAAGTCAGTAAAGTAAGCACTGCCAGTATCTTTGAAGCTTTGTGTGTGCTTCTCTCTAATACATCATGTTTCCTTTCTCTATACCCAGGGGTAACTTCTTCCCTGACTTTATGGTAATCACTAAATTTCATCTCTTGAAATGTATTATTCCACTCAAATAATGTTGAAAAAGATTGTTTAAATTTGTTTGTAGCCTGATACAAATAAAATCATACCAGTTCTTTGTTGTTAATATTGAAAGAAAAGAAAACACAAAACTGACTAATTCAGGTAAGATATTTCCACTCCATGTTTTGGCATCATGGAGTCACCAAGAGTTTGCCCCAATGTTGGATGGGTCTTAAGACTTCCAGTTTCAAAGTTCTCCAAATAATAGTCATTGATTAGTACGAACAACTCCCGATGTGCGTTTTGTATAATAATAAGTGTTTTTGACTTGAACCATTTAGATTTCACATGTAGAAACAATGTAATACATGAGAGAGTGCTTTAAAGATGTTTCTTTGCCTTAGCTTATTGTTATTTTTTCCTTTTTCTGGAACTTAGGGCAAGATTATATAATTACATTTATATTGAAATTCGTAAATATTGCATTCTCAATCATTATGGAAATAGTGATTTCCTATATTTATTAATAATTTTAGGAGACAAAAGATATTACAAAATGCAGTTTCTGCTATTTGATTTTGTCTGAATCACCTAAGACAGAACTTATCTTTTTTCTGATATTTGCCCCTATTTGTACCTTCCCATTTGTTCCTAATGAAAGGAACATAACAAATTTGATTTTACATATCAGATTATTACTGAGATTCCTTATGTGCACAGTACTATAAATATGTTTGTGTATGAATCTCTCATTTGTGTTAAGTCATAATCATTTTGGTTTCAATTTAAAAAAGTGACAACTGCTTAAGAAACAACTTGCTTTTATTAAAATTGACATATTTGTAATTAAATTAAGTATTTATTTTGGAGCTTATTTTATAATGTTAAAACTTTCATTATTTTGATGATGGGGTATTTATTTTCCATACTTAACATTTGGAACTGTTATATAAGCAACTGATTCATGAATTTAATCTGAGTACTCGATATGCTTGCAATCTCATGGAAGACAAGAGAAGTAAACAAATTAAATGACTATGAGACCTAAGCAGATAGGCATGTGAATCAATGATAAATGAATTTTTATTAACAAGAATATTAATGAACCAGAGCATCTCAGTCTATATTGATGATGAATTAGAGTTTTTCTGACTTATGGTAATTAATAAAATACCCTTTCTTCTTTTATGAAACAAGATATATATATATGTACATGTAAGCTGCTTTGTTTACATGTATATATATATAAGCATATACATATGTAAAGATTATATGTATATAATGCTTTATTTGTATTATATATATATGTAAACATTATATGTGATATACACATATATATCACAAATGCTTCAGGTGCAAAAAAACACGTATTTTTTTTGTATTTAGTCAAGTTTGAAGGAAGAAACATTGTGATTACCATAGACTATACATATCCGTTGTTCATCATAGCAATGTTGACCTGACATATTATTAGGGAAACACTTGAGTAGCTACAAGCTACACACCTATTAGTTCGTGTTATCATGACTAGTTCTCAGCCATAGACAACCTGATGCCCTATTGCTGTCTAGATCAGTGATTTTCTAAAGATCCAAAAGTCCCTGCTAAGCATTCTTTATGTTCCCCACATTCTTATACAATAGGTTAAACACAGAAACACCTGCGATGCAGGATAAAATTGAGAGCTCTTATATCCTGTACTTGGGTTTGAACCCTAACTCTGTCAAGTATAACAAGCTGTGTGATCTGCTGCTAATTGTTGGAGCTTTTTGTGCTTTCGGTCTCTGCATCTCTTCAAGGTGGGAAAAGAGTCACGTCTCATATGATGGTTGTGAGAATGAAGTGAGATCACATAGGCTGAACCCTTAGAGAAGAACCTGGCACATAACAAGCACTAAAAATCCCAGCATTATTTTCATCCCAAGATATGCTTATAATTTACAGATACACAAATGAGTCTAGAAACCTTTTTCTTGAGATATCAAAATAAATTATGGGCAGATATGAGTAGGTACAGTAAGTTCCCAGAGTCTGTGGTCTTAATAACAAGCTCATACATGTGTGCTAAGCCGCTTGAGTAGTGTCTGACTCTTTGAAACCCCATGGACTGTAGCACGTGAGGCTCCTCTGTCCATGGGATTCTCCAGGCAAGAGTACTGGAGTGGGTTGCCATGCCCTACCCCAGAGAATATTCCTGACCCAGGGATCGAACCTGCGTCTCTTGTGTCTCCTGCATTGGCACGTAGGTTCTTTACCGCTGAGCCACCAGGGAAGCTCAATAACATGCTCGGCTCTGTCTTATTTCTGAGAATTAAATTTCTCACAGTGCTAAGAATTATGGTACTGGACATTTAAAAGTTAAAATTTATCTAGGCTTTGCTTACTTAGTACTGAAAGTATTTCATACACATTTCAACTCTACCATTTTTTCAGAGTGACAAGGTAGGACCATCTTAGCCATCTTTGTTTCCACATGGTTAGCCTCTCTTACAGACAGCAGGTATTCGGAAAGTGCTGAGTTGAATGAGTGCAGTCAAGACTGCATCCTAGGGTTCTGCATCCTGGAATTCAACTAACCTTGAATCAAAAAAAATTTTTTTTAAATTTTTAGAAAGTTCCAAAAAGCAAAAGCTGAATTTGCTGAGTGCTGGCAACTATGTATTATACATAGCATTTCCATTATATTTACAACTATTTATATAGCACTTGCATTGTGTTAAATATTATGTAATCTAAGGACAATTTAAAGTATACCAGATGTATATAAAGTCAAAGTGTTAGCCACTCAGTCATGTCTGACTCTTTATGACCCCATGGACTGTAGCCCACCAGGTTCCTCTGTCCATGGGGATTCTGCAGGCAAGAATACTAGAGTGGGCAACCCACTTCCTTCACCAGGGACTCTTCACTACCCAGGGATGGAACCTGGGTCTCCTGCATTGCAGGCAGATTCTTTACCATATGAGCCGCCAGAGAAGACCCAGATGTATATAGGTGATATACAAACACTACACCATTTATATAAGGGACTTCAGCATCTACATATTTTGGTATCGCCGGGGATCCTAGAATCAGTGCACTGCGGATACCAGGGGATGATTGTAATTTCTTACTCATGGTCTGTCTGTTTACATGATGAGTGATGACCTAAAAGTATTTCTTATTTCCTCATCCCATTGCCCTTCAGATGATTAGGTCTGCCAGTACAGATGCATTATCAGCTTTAATTTTTACATTATTATAAAAATTTTACATTTTACATGTAAAATGTAATATTTTACATTATTGTTATCTAAATACCAAAATTCTAGATTTCTCCATGAAAATCATAACATTTTAGCGGAACTTAATGACATCAGAGCGCTGATTTGGAGACCACGTTCATTATTCTAAGTGGCCAACAGAGTGCGCTGGTGCTCTGTATACACGAGCAACAACTGAGACCAGTGGTAGTGTATCAGATTTATTTCAATTATCTGGTTTGCTTGAAACAGCTAAAGTAAAGGATGAGATTATATTCTGGAGCGGGTAGCCACTCCCTTCTCCAGGGGATCTTCCCAACTCAGGGACCAAACCCTGGTCTCTTGCACGGCAGGCAGATTTTTTACTGTCTGAGCCAGCAGGGAAGGCCAAACTGGAGGACAATTGCTTTACAATGTTTTGTTAGATTCTGCTGTACAACAAAGTGAATCAGATATATGTGTACATATCCTCTTCCCTCTTGGGACTCCCTCCCACTCTCCTCTTCCCATCCCTGTTGGTCATCACAGGGCACCGAGCTGAGTTCCCTGGGGTATAAAGCAGTTTCCCACTAAAGAATACAAAATTTCAGCAACTTTAGTGTTATATAATGTATGGGCATGTTCAACACGAATATAAAATAAGAGAAAAATGGAAATTGTGAGTTTTCCTCTTTATATGGGTTTACTATACAGCATCCTACTCTATGAATATAAATTCAAGCTCTTACTAACTATATACACTAAAATTCTGTACTCTTGCTCAATTACATCTAACGTTTTAGGCTCCCATATTAAAAATAAGTGCATGCCCTTATACATTTCATAGGCTAGAACTTCATACACTTATGCTTTTTTGGATTTTGTTTTAACAACAAAAACTTTCTCAGGAATATGATTGAAGAATATATTCAATGCATTCAATCCAGTATTCATTTACCAAAATTAGCATGGAAAATATATTTTTAAATGTCATTAGCAAGCAAAAAGGCAAATGAAGAAAATCCCAAATGGTTAATTTCTATCCACCTTCTATTTTTTATAGACTTGTCCAGTATTTAGAAAAATCAACTCTTTAGCTGTGGTTCAGGAGCAAGTATGCTTGTGATTTCATTTTCCGTGTGTGTGTGTGTGCTTCCCATAGTGTGTGTCCTGTGGGAAAATGACCGTAAATGCTGATAAAGAAGAATATCTGCTTAGGGCCTTAGAAGCCTGCCAGCTTCTCAGCATATACGATTCTGACCAATATGAAGACAATTTTCAGTCTGGATGTTGAAACAGACATTTGTCATTCTATTCAGCTGTCCAGCATCTGAATTGTCTGCCTGTCTTTGGAGTAATATTCTGAGATCTTGTAAGTCTAGGGGGAAGAAGAATCAACCTTATATTATGGAAACTGAAAATGCCAGAGGCTTGCTTTCCCATCCTTCTTTGCCTTTGGGCTTAGAAGTTCTCCCAGTCATGAGCACCTACTCCGAGGATGGAATTGGAGCCCTCTGGACCCAAAGAAGCAGAAAGGCATGAGTCTGTATGGGAGTGGTTGTTCTCAGAGTACTGGGCTTGCAATGCAAGCTGCAATACTCAGAGCTCAGTGTGGAAATAAGTTTCTTCAGCAG
The DNA here is from genome assembly GCA_007570785.1 of Antilocapra americana. NCBI lineage: Eukaryota > Metazoa > Chordata > Mammalia > Artiodactyla > Antilocapridae > Antilocapra > Antilocapra americana. Next base: position 15,543,511 of record ML661908.1, read on the forward strand.
ATCAGTTCTGTGTGTGATGTGGGCTGTTGTTTTATCCAGGTATGAAACACTAAGCCTGGTTCTCCAGCCCTCCTGTTGATTCTGTGAAATGCCTATTTTTTTTTCCACCTCACATCAATCAAAGTCAAATTCTGTTGCTATTCAATACTACATAATGGTGATATACTTGTCATTTCGAAGTTGTTCTTCTCAGTGAAAGTCATTTATAGCTCCTTCCTTGCATTGTTGTAGGACATAGAATTTTAATGGATTGCAAAAAATCAAAGGGCAACAGCTTGAACACTAAGTTTGACCAGAAAAGAGACAGCTTCCAGCTGCCAGTAAGCACGGTCATAGTCCTGCAGTGATTACAGCAGGTGGCTAAGGCCAGGTGGAATTAGAGGATGCAGACTTTGACAGTTTCTTCTTAAAGTGAACCTTGAGCAAGTTCACAAGCGGAGTTTGAGAGGAGTGGTCCTCAAATCAGAGAGGAACAGCCAGCAGAGACAACTTGGGATGAGACTAACAAACATTGGTATGTACAGTGGAACTCAAAGTGAAGAGGGAAATTGAAACTAACCAACACTAGCTATTAAAGGAGCTCCATTAGGGTCAGAGTTCCTTAGGGGCTGTGGCTTTTCTCACCTTATCTCCAGCACGTAGCATGGGCTTCACACTCATTAAGCATTACTTGGTTCTCAGTAAACACTTTTTAAAGATTGTTCTGGTTTGTGTCTAAGTGAAAACATAAAGTAAAAAAAAGAAAGAAACTAACAAACATAAAATATCTTCTTGTTGCCTTTCCTTTGACGATGAAATGTGAAAGTTTATACGAATATCCCACAAAAATGATGCATGACTTTACTGAATGTGTTTTAAGTGTAAAATGCAAATAGTTCTCATCAGTTTATATAGATTCTATTAACTAATCTCTACTAGGGTGCTTTGTAAAAATCAATAAATAAACAAATGGAGAGAGAGAGAGAGAGAAAGATAGAGAAAGAAACAAAGGAAGGAAGGAAGAAGGGAAAGAAGGAAGAAAGGAAGTGCAGGAGGAAGAAATGAAGAAATGAAGAAAAGGGAAGAAGAAGACACACATCTCTAGAGGCACTGAAATGACACTGCCCACAGGACTGGTCACGACTCTCACAGACCATCACAGCCATGGCTTTGTTCCAGAAATCTTTGCCAGCTCAAGTGTGCAGGATGACTGCTGCTGCTGCTAAGTCGCTTCAGTCATGTCCGACTCTGTGCGACCCCATAGACAGCAGCCCACCAGGCTCCCCTGACTCTGGGATTCGCCAGGCAAGAACACTGGAGTGGGCTGCCATTTCCTTCTCCAATGCATGAAAGTGAAAAGTGAAAGTGAAGTCACTCAGTCGTGTCCCACTCCTAGCGACCTCATGGACTGCATCCTACCAGGCTCCTCCGTCCATGGGATTTTCCAGGCAAGAGTACTGGAGTGGGGTGCCATTGTGAAAAAGCTATTATTTATTTAACTCAGAACCAAATTCAGGGAAGGCAATGCTAAATGTCATTGATACTTTTGAACTGTGGTGTTGGAGAAGAGTCTTGAGGGTCCCTTGGACTGCAAGGAGATCCAGCCAGTCAATCCTCAAGGAAATCAGTCCTGAATATTCATTGGAAGGACTGATGCTGAAGCTGAAGCTCCAATACTTTGGCCACCTGATGCAAAGAACTGACTCACTGGAAAAGACCCTGGTGCTAGAAAAGATTGAAGGCAAGAGGAGAAGGGGACAGCAGAGGATGAGATGGTTAGATGGTATCACCGACTCAACGGACATGAGTTTGAGTAAGCTCTGGGAGTTGGTGATGGATAAGGAAGCCTGGTGTGCTGCAGTCCATGGGGTTGCAAAGAATTGAACACCACTGAGTGACTGAACTGAACTGACTGAATATCTGAATGACATTTAGCGTTGCCCTTGACAGAGAATGAAGGAATTAAAATTTTTAAAAAAAGAAAAAGAGCAACATCAAAAAAATTACAAAGCCAGACCTCAGCACTTGGAGTTTTGAAATTTCTATCTCACACTTGAAAGAACCAAAGTATAGCCTCCAAAAAGTTAGCTGTCTCTAAATTTGGCAAGTTTTAAAATGACCTCACCTTAGAAAAATTATGTTCAGTTAGGTTTATTTCTGAACTCATATTTTCCTTCAACATACATCAAAATGTAAGCTTCTTGAGGGCAAATGTCTAATCTATATGTTTGTCTCTATATTCCAATTGTCTAAGACAGGGCTTGATGTGGCAGGTGTTAAAAATAATTGGTTAAATGGAATGATAAATTAAAGAAACTCCTCTTTGGTCTTCAGCAAGCTGCTGTCATCTATATTTTGATTTTAGGACAAGATCCAAAATCACTTGAATAAAGGTATAAATGGCTAAACAGTAGTTTAAAATAATTCCCTTACTAAGACTATATTATTTGCCTTGGTATTGTAGTATGTTGTTTTGCTTCTACTGATAATTATGAAATATGATAAAGATGCTAAACTTTTAGTTTATGCACACTGTATATTATATATTTATTAAGTGAAAGCACAAGTGCAGAAGCATTCCCAGACGTTCAAAACAGGTAGAGAATGGGAAGAGAAAAGGAAAAGAGAAATTTTGATATGATAAGGTTTTTTTTTCACCCAGTAAAAAGATAGAAAAAAAATATTTTTGCCAAGTTATCATCTTAGAGTACATTTGCAAAACACAAAAGCAGGTTTCAGCCTATTTTATAAATGAGTTTCTTATGACATTAAAATGAAAATGAAAGCCGAACACATTTGTTTTCTGTCTCTGGCATGGAAATGAGTACTATTAACATCTTGTGAAAAGCTGCATAGAGGTTTGAGGTGGCGGGGAGGACATGTGATCACCTTGTTTGACTAATGAGTCATCATCCTTTAGCATCTGGAATGCAGGGGGACCCTTTCTAAGATATCAGTAGATATTTTCAAGGAGAATATAGAATGAATCAGTGTTTAGATGAGAGCATGAGGGACTCTACATTTTTGGCTTCTGTAAAAACATTTTTACAAAGCTGAAATATTCTGCATTTACTTTTTAAAATTACAGCTGGTTTTTCACATCACTGTAAACCCCCAGTTCCTCTTCATCCTTCATGCTATGCACACAGAGACACCCAGACACAAGAGAGCCACAGCGAACATGTAGGTCCTACTATCTGAATTAACCTTGTTGATCTTTCCAGAACCCAATGTCTTTAATCACTGTTTCTCCTTTGAGTTTTTGAGTGGCTTTTTATTGTGGCTGCAGGAAGACCCATCAACACTTAATAAGTAAAATGGCCTTTCAAATTTAAGTAATGACTTTGATTTTTCAAATCATAATCAGAAAATGATGAATAAAGAGGAATTGGGAGAAACTTATTGTAAGTTTCAAAAGTCCCTTTTATAGGTATTCTGAGTACATGGTTGAAATTATGTATGTTAAAAATAGCTTACATAACTAATGCTGAAATGGAAAAGAAGCAAGCAGCTATTTGACGAAAGTCATACTTCTGTGACTTTTAAGCTTGTAAAGGTATGTTTTAAGTCCAAATAAATACCATGGTTCAAGTGTTTGATAGAAAATGCTCAAATTTTCTGATTTGGCTGAGGAGTCACAGAAACTCCTCTTTTTGAGCCCACTGCACTCAAATAATATTGCCATTATTTTTATTTTTCTTGGCTGCACCAGCAGGCATGTGGAACTTCTGTGCCCACGCATTGAACCAGTGGCCTTTGCAGAGGAAACACAGAGTCCTAACCATCAGACCACCAGGGAAGTCCTGCCATTGTCCTTGGCAGCACGCTCACAGCATCTTAGCATCTCACCATTGGGCCATAGGACATGACAATGCCTCTCCTGGCCACTGCTTCATTTTTTAATTCTGAGTCTTTGCCTCTTTTATGCATCTCTTCAGATTATTTGTTGACTGTTAAGTATTTCTCAGGAAGAAGGTGTTATTTACAATCTGGCCAAATTGTCGCTTTCATGGTAGTTTTACCTGATCTGCCCAAAATGATTAGAGGGGAAGGAAAAGTGGATGTTAGACTTTCTGAACCTTATATTTTAATAAAAATGGAACATAATAAGTCTAACTCATCATTTTCCACACCCCATCTTCCATGGAAAAAAAAGTTTTTTTTTGGTCCCAACTTATGTGAAAGAGGCTGTCACAATGACCTTTCCTGTGTTACAAGCCAATTTAAAGCAGAATGGAGTCATATCCACAAGCTGGATATGACTGACATTGTACCTGTGTGTAGGTTTGTGTGTGTATATGAAAAATACATATAATATATGCTAACATACATGTTTCATGTGTATGTGTATAAATATGTAAATTTATACAAAATGAGAAAAAAAAAGCTGAATGGAGTGTGTATGTGTGTTTAATTTTTATTGGACTATAGATACTTTACTATGTTGTGTTAGTTTCTGCTGTATAGCAAAGTGAATCAGCTATATGTTTACATACCCCTCTTTTTGAATTCCTTCCCATTTAGGTCATCACAGAACATTGAGAAGAGTTCCCAGTGCTGTGGAGTAGGTTCTTATTAGTTTTATTTTTAATTTATAGTAGTGTGTATATGTCAACCCCAATCTCCCAACTGATAAGTTGGATCCCATGAAGATAAAGTAAATTTTAAAATAATAAAATTATTATTATTCATTATCTTCACTTCCCTGGTGGTTCAGCTGGTAAAGAATACACCTACAATGCGGAAGACCTGGATTTCATCCCTGGGTTGGGAAGATCCCCTGGAGAAGGGAACAGCTACTTATTTTAATATTCTGGCCTGGAGAATTCCATGGACTGTATAGACCATGGGGTCACAAAGAGTCGGACACAACTGAGCAAACTTCACTTTGATTATCTTCTGCCTGTCTCCATTAATACCCCTTGAAAATGAATTCATCAAGAACTGGTGTCTATTAACCTCCTGATTTTACTTGCTAACCTCCAGTAGATGATTTGATGAGCAGCTGGGATGCTCTATATCTAAAATCCCAAGCAAGATATAGAAAAAGCTAAAGAAAAGAGGAGTACATAAGCTGGACAAATTCCTTCTGTTAACTGATAGTTGGTAATACCAGCTATGAAATATCTATTTTCAGATGCACATATCAAATTTATTTGTGTCAGAGTAGAAGACTGAAAGTGAGCTTCCCCAGTAGCTCAGCAGTAAAGAATCTACCTGCAAGGCAGAAGATGGGGATTCGATCCCTGAGGGTTCCATCCTTGAGTGGGGAAGATCCCCTGGAAGAGGACGTGATAACCCACTCCAGTATTCTTGCCTGGAGAATCCCGTGGATAGAAGAGCCTGGCGGGCTACAGTCCATGGGGTTGCAAAGAGTCAGACACAAATGAAGTGACTTGGCAGGCAGGCAGAAGATTGAAATAATAATCCCATCTGCTTCTTTGTGCTCCACCCATTTAATTATTACAGGTATCCCCAAACCAGAGTAGGTATTAACACAATGCATTTCATATGTAAAAACAGTGAAGAGTTTAACAATTGTTAAGATGAATGCTTGGCAGAAATGCAATAAAATATTGGGCAACAAGGACCTGCTTTTCAGATCCCTAACTCTTTCAGCTGCCTTCTGCTTAACTCAGATTCCTTGGTGCAGCTGAATTCATAACTCACATCTTTTCTTCTCTCATTGCTTAATGTTGTAGCTGAAGCTATGATGCAAGGAGGCATCATACTGACCCTGTCAACCCACATAACTTAAAGGAGCAAATGGCTCATTTTCTCCCCTTGATATCTAGTCTGTTTACTCATGGATATGTCAGGGAGGCAAGGCCTTCTTTCAGGACACTGGCACTTGGATGATATATTTGCCTTCATTAGTGTAGCCAGTTGACTGGGAGCACCTCGCAAGCACTTTGACCTGGTTGTATTATAACAACTATGAGTATCTTTCAGCCCTGATGTTCTGCAAAACAAAAAAACATATGCTAAGGCCTCTTCGGTTGTTGTGATAAACCACTTGAATAAATAAGCAAACTTTAAATTCCTGAAGGGAGCTTTGAAACAAAGAACACAGTTTTGAAAAACGTAAACTTAATAGCCCTGTGGCTTTTATTCAGTTCAGTTCAGTTCAGTTCAGTTGCTCAGTCATTGTCCAACTCCTTGCAACCTCACGGACTGCAGCATGTCAGGGTTCCCTGTGCAACATCAACTCCCAGAGCTTGCTCAAACTCATGTCCATTGAGTTGGTGATGCCATCCAACCATCTCATCCTCTGGTGTCCCCTTCTCCTCCCACCTTCAATCTTCCCCAGCATCAGGGTCTTTTCAAATGAGTCAGTTCTTTGCATCAGGTGACCAAAGTATTGGAGTTTAAGCTTCAGCATCAGTTCTTCCAATGAATATTCAGGACTAATCTCCTTTAGGATGGACTGGTTGGATCTCCTTGTAGTCCAAGGGACTCTCAAGAGTTTTCTCCAACACCACAGTTCAAAAACATCAGTTCTTTAGCACTCAGCTTTTTTATGATCCAACTCTCACATCCATACATGACTACTGGAAAAACCATAGCTTTGACTAGATGGACCTTTGTCAATTTACTAGGTATTTTAAATTGCCTTGTTTTATTGTGTAAGTATGCCTAAATATATTTCCATTTGTCAATGAAACACTAAAATGTGTGTTCTTTTCTTTAATAATGACAAAAGACACCATAACCCACTCAAACAATTCATGGAAAAAAGTATTTTGATCATATGAATGAGAATCATGTCTACCTCAGTCTAAATTTATTTGAATGTAATGAAAAATAACTAATAGAATAACTAATATCAGTCCATCCTAAAGGAAATCAGTCCTGAATATTCATTGGAATAGCAATACTCATATCAGATAAAATAAACTTTGAAATAAAGACCATGAAAAAAGACAAAGAAGGACTCTACATAATGATCAAAGGATCAATCCAAGAAGAAGATGTAACAATTATAAATATATATGCACTCAACATAGGAGCATCTCAATACATAAGGCAAATGCTAACAAGAATGAAGGGGGAAATTAACAGTAACACAACAATAGTAGGAGACTTTAATACCCCACTCATACCTATGGATAGATCAACTAAACAGAAAATTAGCAAGAAAACACAAACTTTAAATGATACAGTGGACCAGTTAGACCTAATTGATATCTACAGGATATTTCACCCCAAAACAATGAATTTCACCTTTTTCTCAAGTGCACACAGAACCTTCTCCTGGATAGATCACATCCTGGGCTATAAACCTAGCCTTGGTAAATTCAAAAAAATTTAAATTATTCCAAGCATCTTTTCTGATTACAACGCAGTAAGATTTGATGTCAACTACAGGAAAAAAACTGTTAAAAATACAAACATATGGAGGCTAAACAACATGCTTCTGAATAACCAACAAATCACAGAAGAAATCAAAAAAGAAATCAAAGTATGCATAGAAACAAATGAAAATGAAAACACAACAACCCCAAACCTATGGGATTCAGTAAGAGCAGTGCTAAGGGGAAGGTTCATAGCAATACAAGCTTGCTTCAAGAAACAAGAGAAAATTCAAATAAATAACTTAACTCTACACCTAAAGCAACTAGAAAAAAAAGAATTGAAGATCCCCAGGGTTAGTAGAAGGAAATAAATAAAAATTTAGAAATAAATGAAAAAGGAACAATGGAGAACATAGCAAAACTCAGCAAAGCTAAAAGCTGGTTCTTTGAGAAGTTACATAAAACAGCCAAACTCATCAAGAAAAAAAGGGAGAAGAATCAAATCAACAAAATTAGAAATGAAAATGGAGAAATCACAACAGACAACATAGGAATACAAAGGATCATAAGAGACTACAAACAGCAACTACATGCCAATAAAATGGACAGCTTGGAAGAAATGATAAATTCTTAGAAAAATATAACTTTCCAAAACTGAACCATGAAGAAATAGAATATCTTAACAGAACCATCACAAGCACGGAAATTAAAACTGTAATTAGAAATCTTCCAGCAAACAAAAGCCCAGGACCAGACAGCTTCACAGCTGAATTTTACCAAAAATTTAGAGAAGAGCTAATACCTATCCTACTCAAACTCTTCCAGAAAATTGCAGAGGAAGATAAACTTCCAAACTCATTCTATGAGGCCACCATCACCCTAATACCAAAACCAAACAAAGATGCCACAAAAAAAGAAAACTATGGGCCAATATCACTGACGAACATAGATGCAAAACTCCTCAACAAAATTCTAGCAAACAGAATCCAACAACATTAAAAAGATCACACATCATGACCAAGTGGGCTTTATCCCAGGGATGCAATGATTCTTCAATATTCATAAATCAATCAATATGATATATCACATTAACAAATTAAAAGATAAAAACCATATGATTATCTCAATAGATGCAGAGAAAGCCTTTGACAAAATTTAACATCAATTTATGATTAAAAAAAAACCCTCCAGAAAGCAGGCATAGAAGGAACATACTTCAACATAAAAAAAGTCATATGTGATAAAACTTTAGCAAACATTATCCTCAATGGTGAAAAACTGAAAGCATATCCCCTAAAATCAGGAACAAGACAAGGGTGCCCACTCTCACCACTACTACTCAACATAGTTTTGGAAGTTTTAGCCACAATCAGAGAAGAAAAGAAATAAAAGGAATCCAGATTGGAAAAGAAGAAGTAAAACTCTCACTGTTTGCAGATGACATGATCATCTACATAGAAAACCCTAAAGACACCACCAGAAAATTTCTAGAGCTAATCAATGAATATAATAAAGTTGCAGGATATAAAATTAACACACAGAAATCCCTTACATTCCTATACACTAACAATGAGAAAACAGAAAGAGAAATTAAGGAAACAATTCCGTTAACCATTGCAATGAAAAGAATAAAATACTTAGGAATAAATCTACCTATAGAAACAAAAGACCTATATATAGAAAACTATAAAACACTGATGAAAGAAATCAAAGATGACACAAATAGATGGAGAAATAAACCATGTTCATGGATCAGAAGAATCAATATAGTGAAAATGAGTATACTACCCAAAGTAATCTATAGATTTAATGTAATTCCTATTTTTCAGAGAACTAGAGCAAATAATTTCACAATTTGTATGGAAATACAAAAAAACTCAAATAGCCAAAGCAATCTTGAGAAAGAAGAATGGAACTGGAGGAATCAACCTGACTGACTTCAGGCTCTACTACAAAGCTACAGTCATGAAGCCAGTATGGCACTGGCACAAAGACAGACATATGTATCAATGGAACAAAATAGAAAGCCCAGAGATAAATCCATGAACCTTTGGACACCCTATCTTTGACAAAGGAGGCAAGAATATACAATGGAGAAAAGATAATGGGAAAACTGGTCAACCACTTGTAGAAGAATGAAAATAGAACACTTTCTAACACTATACACAAACATAAACTCAAAAATAAAACTCCAGTTTTGAGTTTATTTTTAGATTTAAATGTAAGACAAGAAACTATAAAACTCCTGGAGGAAAACATAGGCAAAACACTCTCTGACATAAATCACAGCAGGATCCTCTATGAGCCACCTCCCAGAGTAATGGAAATAAAAGCAAAAAATAAACAAATGAGACCTAGTTAAACTTAAAAACTTTCGCACAATGAAGGAAACTATAAGCAAAGTGAAAAGACACCCTTCAGAATGGGAGAAAATAATAGCAAATGAAGCAACTGATAAAGGATTAATCTCAAAAATATACACAAACACCTAAAGCTCAATTCCAGAAAAACAAACGACCCAATCAAAAAATGGGCCAGAGAACTAAACAGACATTTTTCCAAAGAAGACATACAGATGGCTAACAAACACATGAAAAGATGCTCAACATCATTCATTATCATTGAAATGCAAATCAAAACCACAATGAGGTACCACTTTACACCAGTCAGAATGACTGCCATCCAAAAGTCTACAAGCAATAAATGCTGGAGAGGGTGTGGAGAAAAGGGAACCCTCTTACACTGTTGGTGGGAATGCAAACTAGTACAGCTACTATGGAGAATAGTGTGAAGATTCCTTAAAAAACTGGAAATAGAAGTGTCATGACCCAGCAATCCCACTGCTGGGCATACACACCGAGGAAACCAGTATTGAAAGAGACACGTGTACCCCGATGTTCATCACAGCACTGTTTATAATAGCCAGGACATGGAAGTAACCTAGATGTCCATCAGCAGACGAATAGATAAGAAAGCTGTGGTACGTATACACAATGGAATATTACTCAGTCATTAAGAAGAATACACTTGAATCAGTTCTAATGAGGTGGATGAAATGAGCCTATTATACAGAGTGAAGTAAGCCAGAAAGAAAAACACCAATACAGTATACTAACATATATATATGGAATTTAGAAAGATGATAATGATAACCCTATATGTAAGACAGAAAAGGAGACCCAGATATATGGAACAGTCTTTTGGACTCTGTGGGAGAAGGCGAGGGTGGGATGATCTGAGAATAGCATTGAAACATGTATATTATCATATATGAAACAGATCGCCAGTCCAGGTTTGATGCGTGAGACAGGGTGCTCAGGGCTGGTGCACAGGGATGACCCAGAGGGATGGGATGGGGAGGGAGGTGGGAGAGGGGTTCAGGATGGGGAACACATGTACACCCATGGTGGATTCATGTCAATCTATGGCAAAAACCACTACAATATTGTAAAGTAATTAGCCACCAATTAAAATAAATTAATTAATTAAAAAAAGAAGTCATGTTAACTCAGATCATTTGCATTTGAATTTGCGCATGAAAAACAAGCTAAGCCAACCCTGTAGAAGCATTACAAGTTGAGGCTGTAATATTAGTATCTTTGGTTCCGACTAAATACATTTTTCTTTCTCCCTAAGTTCTGGGCTAAAGTTTGTGAATGTACTAAGTATCCTTAGAAGCCATCTGTCTATTTGGGTGGAGAATGGCTGAAACTGCCTCTAGAGATGATGTTTTCATTGAAATCTATGTATCACAGTTAATTTTTTTTTCAGAGTCAGAGAAACTCCCAAGTTTTTGATAGACATCTTAGAACTGTCCACCAGCCACTGGGAATGAACACCCTCCTGACATCTTCAAGGGATGTCCAATGCCTTAAGTGCCTCTTTTTGTTGTTGTTGTTTCTGCATATGGATATTATCTGCAGATCCTACACATTTAATTCTCTTTAAAATTTATTTTATTCTGTTTAGCCCAATTTATAATCATTTTCAGAGAATTTCATGTATACCTATTTTACTTTATCACATCATCTTTTGAATATCTCAGTTAATATTTACTTAAACTCCCTTTAACTTTTAATGAAATGCCTAGGATATAGTTTCAGAAAAGAAAAGGCATAAAATATTTTAGGCTAATTGCATTGCTTTCCTCTCAGCAAGTAGTTGGGCAGACAAAATAGTAACCATAACCTGACTATTATTAACTTCTTCAGAGCAGATTCTGAATTTTGTTCATCATTGTATTCCCAGAACCTAGTACAGTGTGTGTCATATTTAGGGCTCATTAATGTGTCTTCTTTTCCTTTGTTTCCCAGCCAATGCATGGTTTTGGGGGGCTTCCCAGGGGAGTGCAGTCTAAAGAATCCTCCTGCAATGCAGGAGATGCAACAGATGTTGGTTTGATGCCTGGGTGAGTAAGATCCCCTGGAGTATGAAAGGCCAACCAGTATTCTTGCCTAGAAAATTCTATGGATAGAGGAACCTAGTGGGCTATAGTCTATGGGGTTGCAAAGAGTCAGATACGACTTAGGGGCTACACAACAACAACAGCAATCTAAGATTTGTCAAGACAACAGTAATAAAAGATGGCAACATACAGCCTACCTGGAGAGAAAACCCAATATGCATAGAGGTGAGCATTGGTCTGATTTTAATTTATGATCCAAAAAAAGAAAAAAGTTCAGGAGTAGCACAGTTTTATATTCGGATGTTGTACCGAAGTGAATAGGGACAGGTTGCTTTATTTACAAAGCAATTAACAAGATAATCAAAACCGAGCCAAGACTAGGCTGTATTGTGGTGTGAAAGATACCATAAACATCGTTTGCATCTGTGTGTAGACAGCTGTTCAGCTATAACAACGGTAGAAGGCTTGAATATGGTCCTTCATTCTTTCAAAGTAATTGCAGCTCAATTATGAATCAGTGAACACAATATATCCAGTCACTTGACAGAGGCAGTAATAGGCTAAATTAATAGAATAAGAGACTTAACCAAAGACCAAGGTTATGTGTATGGCTGTATCAAATCTAATATAAATTTAATCCACAGGGGGAAATAGTCATTTCAAAGATACATGAATATATTTAAGCCATTAGGATTTACAAAAATAAAATGCTACTTCAGTCATTTGAGTCTCACATCTGCATTTTTTTCTTAAACTGTATGTCTATATGTATATGCCACAATCAAGATTTACTAATATTTGAATTTTGTACTTCTGTTGCATACTTTTTTTTTTGATGGAGTAAAGGCGTTTATTCAGCACAATGCAGGCATATATATACTATTTTACAAGATAGCCTTTTCAGCAAAGATAAGATCAAAAATCTTACAACTTATCCAGGAAACATAAGGCTAGAATCCATCTCAAATAGAGGGGGTTATAAAGCTCACTTTCCATATCAGAGAGGGAAGAAGGCTGTAAATGGTTACTTTTACTTTAAGAATGTATGCATTTCTTTTGTCCCCGGGAAAGGTGTGGCTCTCCACTCATCTCTGAATATTCAGGGATGGTTAAGGGACATCAGAAAACAGCACACAGGAAGCCTCCTGCCAAATGTTCCCTGACAATTCCCCCTATTTTATAATATTTGTAAAAAAGATCCTGACCATGTGTTTGTTTAGTACAAACCAATCTTATAGAAAGGCGATGATATATGTGAAATCAATCGCCAGCCCAGGGTTGATGCTCGGGGCTGGTGCACCGAGATGTCCCAGGGGGAGGGAATCGGGAGGGAGGAGGGAGGGGGGTTCTGGAGGGGGAGCATATGTAAACCAATGGCGGTTTCATGTCATTGTATGGCAAAACCAACAAAATAAAGTAAAGAAAATTAAAAAAAAGAAAAAGAAAGGCGATGATAATCAACCTCATGGGTCTAGCTCACATAATTGAAGAGCTATTTGTACAGCTAAAGTTTCTAAATTAGTGGACGAAGGCAGACATTTAGAAAAAGTATCAGAGATATCCTTTTGTAGTAATTGTACATTCAGAGAGGCATTATCATGTATGTTTCATACATACAATTTGATTTGTTTCAGTAATAGGCACCATGATTAAATTGAACAGGAGTAACACAATATTGAGTTGAATTCCAATCACAATCAAAAGGGAATCATTTCTTAAGACAAGTATATAGTTTGCAATTAATACAAGTTACAAAATGTACATTTTTTACGGCTATAACAAAAGGAAGTGGAACACAGGCCTGTGTAAAATAGGATTGATTATAGCGAAGGAAATAGCTACTGGTTTCTGTAAAATGTCCAGTCCAACTCCCAAGTCTTTCGGTGCTCGCAGCAAGTCTACAGATGTCCCATTGTTCATGCCCAATCTGTTTATCCAGGACGATGGGGAGATTCCTGTCAAGCAGCCCGAGAAGTCCTTTGTCATGATAATGTTCCAGCCAAGTGTCAGTAATATCAGCGTAGTGTTCGTACCCTACGACTTGAGTGCTGTTAATATCATCCGAGCAGTTACATAACCATACACCACGGAGTCCCCAATCAACAATTTTATGATTAGCCACAAATATTGATTTTCCCGACATGGCTTGACATTTGTCCCAATGAACAGGAGTATATGTCTTACTTCTTTCCCTAACTCTTTCCCTAAAGTATCCATAGTATAAACATGGTTCTCAGACAAAGAGAGGGCTGTAAACAAACCAAGCAGCATCCGAAAGTTCTTTACATGAGGCAGGGCGAAGGCTCAGGTTTGTCAGCTAAAGTTTATGCATAATATTGCAGGGCTTAAGCACAAAAGAAGGACTTTAGAACCTAGAGAAATGTTAGTTTTTCTTTTACTATGGCGTGTGAGGGCTCTTTAATGTTTCAGGGAGAAGGCATGTGTATCGAGTCATTAGTTGAAGCAATGGGTCCTCTCTCCATCCATTTTACCACCTGTAGTAAAAAAGAGGGGTTGGGTAAGAAAGCCCAGTAAATATGGATAATTAGTTTGGCTCGGGCAAGTGGGAGGTGCAGGCTAAGCAGACTGAGCATTGTCAGGTAAATGTATTCAGGATTCTGCAGCATTTCCTGTTGAAAGATCAAATTTTCAGCTTGATTAGTAAGGATTTTTGTTTGTCCTCAAGTGGGGAGATCATAAGGTTGATGTCGCCATGGTCCATATAGGAATTTCTTCTTCCTGGGGTTTTTGTTGTTTCGTCCATGTGAGTTCCTTGGATCCATCGGCTTTGATAAGCTCCGTGCCACTCTGCCCAGACCGGCCACGATTTTCTTTTTTTCTTTCCCAAGTCCCTGTTTTTGGGGTGCCACTTGTTATGGCCCTTTAATGGGCCGGGGCTTGGGGGTGCAGAGTCGACGATAAGAAACTAAAGGAAGAGAGAAAGGAGAGAGAGAGAGAAATGAAGAGAGACATGGGGACCAAGACTCTGATGGAGTAAAGGCCTACTTTTTTATGAAATAAGTTAAATATACAGATGAAGTGGATGTCACTTTTGTCTCCTGAGTCCCAGTTCTGTTATCCAAAACTAACTCTATCGTCAGTCGCTCAGTCGTGTCCAACTCTTTGTGACCCCATGGACTGCAGCATGCCAGGCTTCCCAGTCCATCAGCAACTCCCAGAGGTTGCTCAAACTCTTGTCCATTGAGTCAATGATGCCATGCAACCATCTCATCCTCTCTTGACCCCTTCTCCTCCTGCCTTCAATCTTCCCCAGCATCAGGGACTTTTGCAATGAGTCAGTTCTTTGCATCAGGTGACCAAAGTATTGGAGTTTCAGCTTCAGGATCAGCTCTCCCAATGACTATTCAGGACTGATTTACTTTAGGACTAACTGGTTGGATCTCCTTGCAGTACAAGGGACTCTCAAGAGTCTTCTCCAACACCACAGTTCAAAAGCATCAGTTCTTCAGTGCTCAGCTTTCTTTATAGTCCAACTCTCGCATCCATACATGACTACTGGAAATACCATAGCTTTGAATAGATGGACCTTTGTTGGCAAAGTAATGTCTCTGCTTTTTAATATGCTATCTAGTTTGGTCATAGCTTTTCTTCCAAGGAGCAAGCATCTTTTAATTTCCTGGCTGCAGTCACCATCTGTAGTGATTTTGGAGACCAAGAGAATAAAGTCTCACTGTTTCCATTGTTTCTCCATCTATTTGCCATGGAGTGATAGGAACAGATGCCTTGATCTTAGTTTTTAAATGTTGAGTTTTAAGTCAGATTTTTCACTCTCCTCTTTCACCTTCATGAAGAGGCTCTTTAGTTCCTCTTTACTCTCTGCCATAGGCTGGCATCAACTGCATATCTGAGGTTATTGATATTTCTCCTGGCAATCTTGATTTCAGCTTGTGCTTCATCCAGCCCGGCATTTTGCATGACGTATTGTGCATTTAAGTTCAATAAGCAGGATGACAATATACAGCCTTGACATACTCCTTTCCTGACTTGGAACCAGTGTGTTATTCCATGTCTGGTTCTAACTGTTGCTTCTTGACCTGTATACAGATTTCTCAGGAGGCAGGTAAGGTGGTCTGGTAGTCCCATCTCTTGAAGAACTTTCCACAGTTTGATGTGATCCACACAGTCAAAGGCTTTGGCATAATCAATAAAGCAGAAGTAAATATTTTTCTGGCACTCTCTTGCTTTTTTGATGGTCCAACAGATGTTGGCAATTTGATCTCTATTTCCTCTGTCTTTTCTAAATCCAGCTTGAACATCTGGAAGTTCATGGCTCACATACTGTTGAAGCCTGTCTTGGAGAATTTTGAGCATTACTTTGCTAGCATGTGAGATGAGTACAATTGTGTGGTAGTTTGAACATTCTTTGGCATTGCCTTTCTTTGAGATTGGAATGAAAACTGACCTGTTCCAGTCCTGTGGCCACTGCTGAGTTTTCCAAATTTGCTGGCATATTGAATGCAGCACTTTATCAGCATCATCTTTTAGGACTTGAAAACCCTATATCATGAATGTAAGACCCTTTCACTTATTCAAATTGATACACACAGACATAGGCTATTCATTTTATCCCTTCTCTTGCATGTAGACGTGGCTTGTTCTCACTTTTTTATTTCAAGAATTGTTGCCATGAATAGCTCCATAAATGTCTTCTATTATGCATGAGCAGCCATTCTCAAATATATTAAACACTGACAAGTTGTTCCAAAGTGACTGTCCCTGATTATCTCCCAATTGCAATGTACTAGATTTTCTTATTCTCAAAAAAAATATCACAAAAATGTTGAGTTGCCAAAGTTTTAAAAATAGTTGTGCAGCTTTTTTTTGCATGCAAATCTAATTATTAAGCAATGGCATCTCACTATTTCTTGATTTTTTTCTTTAATTACTAGTGATGTAAATACCTGTTCATATACAATTGGCCATTGTGTTTCCTTTCTTTTTTTTTTTTTTTCTTTTGGAATTACCTTTTCAAATCCTTTGATTGCTTTTGCATTACCTCTTTTTTCCCCTTTGGTTTAATCAATGCTTATCTATACTATGTGTTATAGACATCTTCTCCCAGAATATAACTAGCCTTTTTGTTTTGTTAGGTCTTTTTATTTTTGGCAAAAGAAATGTATATTTTGATTAGTGGAAATTACTTGTTTTTCTTCTGTGACTTGTATTTGTGGGTTCTTCTCTAAGGATTCTTTCTCTACCTACTCCTATACTGTAAATGCATCCTTCATTTTATTCCAACAGTTCAGTGCTTATTTTCACATTTAGATCTTTGATTCAGTATGATTATTGTTTTGTGTGAAATAAAGTTCTGTTTATATTTTTAAAGAAAAATCAGTCATCTTAGCAATATAAATGTTTCTTTCCCTTTAAAGATTAAAATGTTCTGTCTCTCATTCCAAGGCCCTCACATATTGCCTGCTGTCTCTATGATCTCTAATCTTATCCATTTTTTAACTGAAACTTCACTGATAAAATACAGTATTAATTATTATAGCTATATGCTAATGCCCTGGGCTTCCCAGGTGGTGCTAGTGGTAAAGAATACACCTGCTAATGCAGGAGACAGGAGATGCAGTTTCAATCCCTGGATCAGGAAGGTCACCTGGAGGAGGGCATAACAACCCACTCCAGGATTCTTACCTGGAGAATCCCATGGACAGAGGAACCTGGAGGGCTACAGTCCAAGGGGTCACATAGAGTCAGACATGACTGAAATGACTTAGCATGCATGGTAATGCATTGGTGGGGTGAATCTCTCTGCTTTACTTTTTCTCCAAATAGACGTTTAGTCTTTGTTTTCCTTTAGAATTAGTTTCTCCAACATGGATACCCTATACCAAATGAAACCTTATATCAATGTTGATTTGAGAGTTTTATTAAGTGAAATGGATTATTTTGGTGAGAAGCAACATTATTTTGGTGATATTTTGGAAATATCATTGCACTTCCCATCCATAAATTCATCTAGGTACTGGGAATGGAACACAGTAGTGAAGAAGAAAGACAGTTACTGTCTTGAAGAAATTTGGGAGGGAGAAGGGAAGAGACCATCAAAAGACAAATAGACAAATAAACATATAGAACATCAGATGGCAAATCATGCTATGGAGAAACAGAAAACAGAACAAAGAGGACAGAGAGCAAAAGAGAGCAACCTGTTCTGTAAGAAAGTAATAAAAATGGGACATTTGAACAAATGGCTAAGTAGTCAGGAGTGTTTGAAGGAAGGAGATTTCAAAGAGAGGGAACCGTATAAATATGAGTGGTGAGCTCAAGAGAGAGAAAAAAAGACTGGGGCAAAGTGAGTGAGGGCAGCACAGGAGATGAGGTTCAAAGGGCACTGTTGACCAGATCTGAGGCCTTGTAGAAATGTTTCAAACTCTGCTTTATTCTAAAGGAAAAGGAAGACATTGGCAAGCTTTGGACGAATCTAGCTCATATTGTAAATGGATCCCTCTGGCTGCTGGAGATAAGAATATTGCAGAAGGAAAGAAATCAGCTGTGAAACTAGTGCAACCATCCAGATAAAAAAGATGGCCTCGTTTTATGTCTTTCAAAAATGATTTTTTCTACTTCCAAAGTATTCTTCCATTACCTATGTTAAATATTATGCTTATATTGAGATATTCATTTGCTATATATTTTCTATTTTGTTATTGCTGTTATATGCAAATGCCCATAAAATTTTATAAATGTTAACCTTGTCACCTAACTGTTTTATTGGTTCTATTATTTTACAGAATTTTTCTTGGCTCTTTCAGGTAGACCGTCATGAGTGTGCTCTGTGCTAAGTCGCTTTAGTCATATCTGACTCTTCGTGACCCCATGGACTGTAGCCTGCCAGGCTTCTCTGTCCATGGAATTCTCAAGGCAAGGATACTGGACGGGGTTGCCATGCCTTCTTCGAGGGGATCTTCCTGACCCAGGGATCGAACCCACTTCTCTTAGGTCTCCTGTAACAGAAGGCAGGATTTTTACCACTAGCTCCACCTGGGAAGACTCTTTAAGGGAATGCAAATATTCAGTCCATAGCACTCTCTTGATTTGCTTTTATAGTGAATTATATCAATTTCTTTTTCTGATAATAAACCATCCTTATAGTCCCAGAATAAACCTGGTTATGATGCATATTTTTAATACACGGTTGCATTCTTTCTAGAATTTTATTAATATATTTATATTTATATAAGTTAGATTTGGTTATATAATTTTCTTGCATTGTCCTTATTCAATTTTCATGTCAAGTTAATTTCATAATACTCCATAAAATAAGCATTCATGCTTCATGCTTCATAATGAGTTAGCTTGATTTTTTATATTTTTAATACTTGAAAGCAATTTCTAAAGAGAAGAAAATTTTTGCTCCTTTAAAGCTTGGTAATATTTATCTCTGAAACTGGACCAAAGGAAAAGATGACTTTTACTACATAACTCATGACAACCTATATTCAGAAAATACATGAAATGTCACTTCAAAATTAATATAGAAAGACAATGTAATACAAGATTATATACATTACAAAAGAGGAGACCTGAATAGCCATTATACATACAGACGGTTGTTCAGTTAGTTCAGTTCAGTTCAATCGCTCAGTCATGTCCAACTCTTTGCAACCCCATGGACTGCAGCACACTGGGCCTCCCTGTCCATCAGCAACTCCTGTATTTTACTCAGACTCATGTCCATTGAGTCAGTGATGCCATCCAACCATCTCATTCTCTGTTGTCCCCTTCTCCTCCTGCCTTCAATCTTTCCCAGCATCAAGGTCTTTTACAATGAGTCAGTTCTTCTCATCAGGTAGCCAAAGCATTGGAGTTTCAGGTTCAGCACCAGTCCTTCCAATGAATATTCAGGACTGATTTCCTTTAGGACTGACTGGTTGGATCTCCTTGCAGTACAAGGGACTCTCAAGAGTCTTCTCCAACACCACAGTTCAAAAGCATCAATTCTTCAATGCTCAGCTTTCTTTATAGTCCAACTCTCACATCCATGACTACTGGAAAAACCATAGCTTTGACTAGATGGACCTTTGTTGGTAAAGAAATGTCTCTGCTTTTTAATATGCTGTCTAGGTTGGTCATAACTTTTCTTCCAAGAAGCAAGCATCTTTTAATTTCATGGCTGCAGTCACCACCTGCAATTTGGAGCCCAATCCATAAATAGTAAATTGGATTAAAGGTTTACTGAGCATGGCCCTGCCCATCAGAACAAGACCCAGTTTCTCCCTCAGTTAGTCTCTCCCATCAGGAAGCTTTCATAAGCCTGTTACCCTTTTCCATCAGAGGGTGGACAGACTGAAAACCACAGTTACAGGAAACTAACCAATCTGATCGCATGGACCACTGTCTTGTCTAATTCAATGAAACTATGAGCAATGTCGTGTAGGGCCACCCAAGACGGATGGGTCATGGTGGAGAGTTCGGACAAAACATGGTCCACTGGAGAAGGGAATGGCAAACCACTTCAGTATTCTTGCCTTGAGAACCCCATGAATAGTATGGAAAGGCAAAAAAGATAAGACACTAAAAGATGAACTACCCAGGTAAGTAGGTGCCCAGTATGCTACTGGAGATCAGGGGAGAAATAACTCCAGAAAGAATGAAGAGACAGAGCCAAAGCAAAAACAACACCCAGTTGTGGTTGTGACTGGTGATAGAAGCAAGGTCCGATGCTGTAAAGAGCAATATTGCATAGTGGATATTTGCACCAAGAATAACGTATAAGAATGTTCATTTATAAGAAGTAGCTTTGGCTCTTAGTGTGGAAATTTTATCCCAAGTTTTATGAAAAAAAATTAGTAGTAGTAGTATCTACAGTCCATAGTTCAATAGACTTAGATATATCTTACATATTTGTTTGTTATAATCCTTATCTTCTACCCAGTTCATTTTCCTTTTTCCTTAATGAATGATAAGTATATTCTTTGAAAATTCTTTCAGTGATGGTAGGGGCCATACTGATTTGAACTTTTATTCAGGCTTTTTTTTTTCCTTGACATTGATTCAGGTTTTAAGAATTTTATTTAAATATATTTATAAAGAAAGCATTACATGGCATTACTCTTTCTTGCCATAGATAGTGACCTTCAAACTAATACAATTGAAGTTGTTATAAAACTTTAACTTGATTCTACTAATTGGTTAATTGATGAAACACTGAGATCTTTCTGTCTAAAAGGGATATTAGTAAGTGTTTAAACCCCAAAATCATATTAAAAACACTGCATAGAATTACATATGATATAACACTATTTAGATAAGAAAAATAATATTAATATATATTTGAGTAATGCATAATGGACAAATTATAAATAAAGTTAGTAATAATATTGGTCTCCAGTGAGGGAAAATGGACAGTTTAGATTAGCACTTTTTATTGAAGTTTTGATTTATGAACAGTATATCAGTTTCAATTTCAGTTCAGTTTCTCAGTTGTGTCTGACTCTTTGCAACCCTATGAATTTATGAACAGTATATCAGTTTCAATTTCAGTTCAGTTTCTCAGTTGTGTCTGACTCTTTGCAAATCCTCTTTGCAGCACTCCAGGCTTCCCTGTCCATCACCAGCTCCTGGAGTCCACCCAAACCCATGTCCATTGAGTCAGTGATGCCATCCAGCCATCCTACATGGCATATTCAGAACAACAGTAAGTTAAAAATAAGAGAAAGAAATTAGCATCAAACTAAGACTGTCCATTGAACTAATGAATAAGGAATGAAAAAGGACTGAACACTTAGTAGCTTTCTCACCATGTGAGTCAATCCTACTCAGTGCTCTCTGTGAACCAACTAAAATTGTCTTGTAGTTAATGATGGGCATCCCATATTTCAAAAAGTACTGTAGTGAGAAATCTCTATTTGGAATTAACATCATTTTGCTCAAATATTTAATGCCTCTCTGTAATTCACTCACTTAGTCACAGGGATATTCTCCAATGTCAGGATTTACCCCCACTGAATGTAATTATTTCTGAAGACAGAGATGCAGTCTAAACATTTAGAAACCCCCGATGAGACTAGTGCAAGAGAAGTATTATTAACCTCCCTTAACCTTTTTTGCTATAACTTTGCCCATTTTCTCCTAGAACTTATGACATGTAGGATAAATGATGAACATCTTCTCAAGAATTTTTTGGGTTGAAGAATATCCTAATCATCTGCCTAAGATGAAACATTCTCTTCTCTTTTCTATCTAATGGGTATATCCATTCAATAAAAAATTGATTAAAACATTAGCAGAATATTCCAGTTTGCATTCTTATAAAAATAAATCTGAGTAACTCATTCTTACATTGTCTATAGTTACTTGTATCTACTTTAGCAACTCTTATTTAAAAATAACCAATTTGTCTTCTCTTTCAGATTGACCTTCAGAGAGATTTTGCTACTGATGAAGATATTGTATGATGAGATGTGGTCTGAAATCAGTTTCTTGACATTTGCTTTAAATAGACAAGTAAATGCTAAAAGCTATGACCAAAAAAAAAAAAAAGCATTATTTGGGTGAGATTCATAAATCAAAGGAAGCCACTTTGTACAAAACACATTAAAGCCCTAGCTAGGTCTATGGACATATAGTTCATGCCTCAAATTTATGTCTGTTCTTGGATTTATTGTAAAATGTCCACAAACACAAAGAACATTAAACTCTTAGATATCATCTATTCTTGACTTCTTATTTCACAGTGTTGAAGTCCTTTACCCAAAGTTACACTGAGTCAGTGGAAGAAATGAGAAAATTTTACTATTTCCCATTATATTAAACTCCTAGGAAAACAGCCTTTCCCTGGAAGAAAACAGTCATCCTTCTGGAATTCTTCCAAGCTCAATGTTGTCAAAGTAGTCCTTTCTAACCTTTTTCATATCATGTCATGGAGAAAATGGCAATATTTATATAATACCCTGAAGTCTAGATAAGAGGCTATTTTTAGAAGCAAGTAGCCAGGGGGACTCAAAAGAAGTGGTCACTGTCCCCCCTATACACACACAGGTAGGGAGCTCTGCTGTGATCGAGTTGAATATCTCCACAGCTGTGTTTCCCCATTCAGCCTCCTGAGCATAAGTACCCTGAGACCAGAGCTCAAAGGGTTTGGAAAGGAGTCTGGTCAAGCAAAGGTTTGCTGCCCAATGCACCTAGAAGCTAATACTGTGGCAACAGCTTTTGAAAAAAGAAAGAGGTCTATTGAGAAGTCTACTGGCAAGGAGAAAGGAGGCAGGTCTCAAATCTGTCTCCTGGATCTGGGGCTTGGGTCAAACTTTTATGAGTTAGGAAAGACAACCTGGTATGCAGAATTTGCTGGCAGGGGAGGTTTATGCTGGAGGGCTTTAAATTCTTTTTTTCTCTCTCTCTCTTTTTCAAAACTCTTTGTACTGGAAGGCCATTTATGGTATTGAAGACATGGAGAGATGGATTTCAGCACACTTCTTCCTGGACAAGATCCCTCCTTTCTGAAAAGCTTCCAACTTTCAGGTTCTGGTAATATTCTAGCTTTCTTGGCTCTGGAAAGGAAACAGAGGTTCCAAATATTATTTGAGGAGGGCTTTCCTCTGCACATGCCCTGGTTACAAGACTTGCAGTTTTGTTTTTGCTGTATCTGCAAGGCAACTCGACATCCTGTTATCAGTAGTCTGAGCTGATCCTGTGGTTACAGGAGCAGAGGGAAGAAAGAGAGCCTAAATATTTAGTTAAACATAGGGATTCCCCGGTGGCTCAGAGAGTAAAGAATCTGCCTGCAATGCAGAGACCCAGGTTCAATCCTTGGGTCAGGAAGATAGTCTGGAGAAGGGAATGGCAACCCACTCCAATATTCTTGTCTGGAGAATCCCAAGGACAGAGGAGCCTGGAAGGCTACAGGCCATGGGGTTGCAAAGAGTTGGACACGACTGAGAGACTAACACTTTCACTTAATTAGACATACCAAGGAGTTCTGAGGTTGGTGAATATCAAGTCATAAACACATTTTCTTTTTTCATCTTTCCTCCTCATTTCCAAAAACTTCATCCGACAGAGAAGAATGGTAGAAATACTTCAGTGGTAATATCAATGACTTCCTGGAGACGGAGTGTGGGTTAGCATGCAGGTGAACCTTCCCTTCCACCCTCTGGAGCTCAGTTTTAGTGGGAGCCCTCCACACTCTCATGAGCTTTCTCTTTATTAATCCTACCAGGTTCTGATGGTGAAGTGCTCAGAAAGATACTCTTGTGTCTATGGCAGGAAGACCATTGGGAAACACTCTCAGAGGCTTCTCCATAAAAACGGCTCACACTCCGGAGAAAGGACTTGGCCAGGGCACAATTCTAAACCTGTATACCAGTGAAGAAAAAGGAATCTCCCAAAATCGACCCTGGTTTAGCCTTTCTATTTCACTTAAGGGGGGGACAAACGACCAACTAACCAAGTATACAGACAAACCAAGTATAGTTAAGAATTAAAGCTACAAGAAAATAGATAGAAAATTCTGTAGCTGGGGAAAGACCCAGGGGTTGGTGGAGAGAAAATCTATACTATGGGAGAGAGGACAGAAGCAGGACTGCCTTGAAGCAGAGGCTCACTGATAGAGAAGAGAAGGAAGGTTACTGAATGCTTCTCCTTCTCACAAACGATTACTGAACATCAGGATGTCTTTCCTAAAAAGCCAGTAAGAGAAACTATGTTTATAATCTTCAAAATAATTCTGATCTTAAAAATTATAATTATCTTTGTTTCTAAGTGGATACAGATAAGCCATCCTCTTTATATTATATTCATAATATGAAAGTGTCTTCTAAGAACCTGTATGCTTAGGGGATAAAAGGTCTTACTGCCACAGACTCATTAAATTTAAGCCATCCTTTAGGGAGAGAGCTGGCTTGTTTCTTGTGATTTCTTGTTTACAAACACAATAGAGATTCTGAAATACTGTTCTGGGCTAGAACATGTAGTCCCATGGTTATAGCTGTTCTGAGAAACCCTTTTACTTTAGTGGTGCTCCAGAGACTGAGATTTGAAGCCAGAACTTTTTTCTGTCTCACAGGTTCTCTTACAGGTGAAAGGAGCTGTTTTCCTCTGGTATAATCCATTGCTTTCAGACACAAGCCAGACTGAGTTAAAGAGGGCAATTAAATGCAGTTGAATCTTGCATCCAGTCACCACTCTTCCCTTTTTCTTGGTTGAGCATAAAGCAAAAGGGATAATAATGTACATTGAATATTTAGTGAGAAGGAAAAATATGAACTTTTTAAAATCTTAATTTTTGCTGCTCTTTTCTTTGTCTTCAATTACCTTAGCTTTGATTTAAAATAAACTCTGTAGCTGTCTCCTAGAGAATTAGATGGGAACCCACTCCAGTATTCGTGTCTGGAAAATTCCATGGACAGAGGAACCTGGTTGACTGTAGCCCATGGGGGTCACAAAGAGTCGGACACGACTGAGTGACCAATTCTTTCTTTCTTTCTGTAGATGTTTAAATTCTATCAGGGTATTAAGCCTCTTTTGTATAAGATTCTTTAAAGAAATAATGTCTTTTATTTAAAAAATTTTTTTGATGTGTACTATTTTTATTCTTTATTGAATTTTGTTACAATATCGCTTCTGTTTTTTTTTTTAGCCACAAGGTATGTGGGAATCTTAGCTCCCCAACTAAGGATCAAATCCAGACCCCCTGCATTGGAAGGCAAAGTCTTAACTATTGGATCACCAGGAAGTCTCAGAAATAATGTCTCTTCTAAATAATTCTATATATTATTAATGAAAGGTAACACTTGTTTAACATCTGTACTATGTTGTAGATACACTTTATCTCAGTTAGTTCTCACCTCAATTCTCCAATATAATTATTATTCCACATCTTATTCCTCATCAGATCTTGCCATCTTCAGTTTTCAAAATATATAAAAATATTTGACTGCTTCTCATTACTATCTCAGTATTCCAAGCTCTTGTCATTTATTTTTAGAGTATTGCACAAACCTGCCTCCATTCTTGTGGCCCTACAATAAATACTCCACAGAGTAGCAAGAGTCATCTTTTAAAATGTTTAAGTTAATCATGTTGCTGTCCTGTGAATCATATCAAATTCAAATGATTTTCCATCTCCCTAATATAAACTCTGTTCATTTCCTAGGTGGCAACAGTGGTAAAGTACCCACCTGCCAATTCAGGAGACATAAGAAATATGGGTTCGATCCCTAGGTTGGGAAAATCCTCTGGAGGAGGGCATGGCAACCCACTCAGTTGTGATTGACTTTTTGCGACCCCATTAATGGTAGCCTAACCAGGCTACCATGGGATTCCATGGGATTCTCCAGTCAAGAATACTGGAGTAGGTTGCCATGCCCTCCTCCAGGGGATCTACATTTAAAATGGACATGAACTCAAAATATAATTTTTACTCAAGATAGCTTGTTTCAACTCTTGAATATGATTCTGATATCAAATCAAAGTCAAATCCCAAGGATGTTTTGATCAAATCCTGTTAAAGCTACTACAAGGCTTCTTTTAAGCATGGTGCTTACTCAGTTAATATTAGTAGAATATTGGATACAAGGAGAAAGGCATTTTCAGCTAAATGGTTCATTCTGATTGCAATATTTTTCCAACTCCCATTTGAGAATTCAGTTAAGTTGCTTCTTTTTCCTATCAATATAAATTTGCTAAAGCTAAACATTTATGGTGTTTATATAATTTTCATTGCAAACTCTGATAACATTGTGGCATTCATTCTAAAAAGATATCCTCTCTAATTTTCAGAGTCCTTTCATTGTTTCCCTGACCCAGAATAAAAGGCAACCATATAAAAAAGTCCACGTGGAAGAACTGGAAGCCTCCCCCAACTTTAACCAGCTCCCCATCCCCCGTGATCGTTAATTTTATGTGTCAATTTGGTTAGGCTACCCTTCTTAGCTGTATGGCCAAACATCAGTCCAGATGTTGCTGGGAAGGTAGTTTTTGGATGTGACTAACATTTACATCGGTAGACTCTGTATAAAGCAGATTACCCTTCACACTGTGTGTGGGCTCATCCACTTAATTGAAGGCCTTAAGTGGAACGACTGAGAGTCCCTGAAGAGCAAAGAATTCTGCTTTCCAGACTGCTTTTGGACTCAAGACCACATGGAGTCTTGCCAGAATTTCCAGCCTGCCAGCTTGCTTTACAGGTTTCAGATTTCCCAGTTTCTCAGCCCCAACTCCACCTCCAAAGGTAGAACCGATCTCTTAAAAGCAATCTCTCTCTTTGTATACATACCCTTGTTTCTCTTTCTCTGGAAAACTCTGGTATATCCCCATCTCTTCTGAAATAGAAATGAAAAGCAATTCAGGATTACTTCCTTTCCTGCTTCTTGTGATTCTGGAAGTTTGGCAATCACCTTTCCATCCCTTCTGACTGCAGGTGTGGAGCTGTGACCAAGGTTCGGCTTTCTTTCTGGAGAATCTGCATTTTGAGCTTCAGGACTGAAGCAGTTGAAACAGTCATCTTCCAACACTAGCTACTCCCCAAAGACTGCAGATTTTTTTCAGCTGGAATTCTAGAAACTGCTTTCTATCTTGTTCTTCCTGAGGGTGTTTTTTTGTTTGTTAGCTTGCTTTTTTTTTAAACTTTCCTTTTTTTTTTTTTTTAAAGTAAAATTGTGTGAGATATTCAGCATTTCATATGAAAAGAAATCTTTTTATTTCTATTTCAGATAGCCAGAAGTCAGTTTCTATAGGTTACAAACAAACCCCCCCCCATATATATGGGGTTGATACGAAGATGCTTGAAGTCAAGACCATCACAAGCAGACTGCCCAGGGTTTCTATCTCACTCACATTATAACAATAGAACTTTATGTATTACTTCATTGCTACATGACAAATTATCACAAATTCAATCTTAAAAACATGCATATATCATCTAAACATTTTCCAGTGTACTGGTCCGCTTCTTAAGGCCTCACAGGGTGAAACCGAGGTGACTTTCAGGTCTAAGTCTCCTTGCTAAAGCTCCAAGCCCTCATCCAAGCTCGCTGGTCACGGGCAGGATTCACTTCCTGCGTCTGTGTGACTGAGGTCACTGTTACTCTGCCAGCAGGGATCGCTCTCATGTCCTAGAGGCATCCCTCAAGTCCGTGTCATGTGGCCCCTCCATAGGCTGGCTCATATTTCCAATCTCTCTACCTTCAAGAAACGGTCAGACACTTTAAAGTGTTTCCCTAATTAGATCAAGCACATACAGATAATATTCCTTTTGATTAACTCAAAATGAATGAATTGGTTACCTAAACCCAGAAGTGATTTACCAGCCATATTCATGATTCTGCTTGTTTTTTCTGTTCTTGTCATTTTGGCTGAACTGCGCAGCTTGTAGGGGATCTTCCCTGACCAGGGATGGAATCCTTACTCCCCTGCAGTGGACGCCCAGAGGTTTTGGACTGCTAGAGAAGTCCTCTACTGATTTTTAAGGGGTAGGAGTTTATGTACACCACAAGAGGCAGGAAGTATGCACACAACACGGTAGGATTCTTATGTCATATTAGAATTCTGCCTACCACAAACCAAGTTGTCTGATTTCCTTTGGGGAATGAGAAAAATAAGCACCTCCTTTACTAATGTTGTAAAGATCAAATAAAATAATATATATAATTTCATTAGGAAGAGTTTGGTTCATAGTAAGTACCCAGCAAATTATTATTACTCACCAGAAGTATTCATTGAATTGAATTAGATATTTATATTGTGCATTAAAAACCTCCCCATTCCATTGAAACTTCAAGTGAGTTTTGAGAAAATGCACTAACATTTTTGATATATTATGATCTTTAGGGAAAATTCCCTCCTAGTCTATTAAAATTGGTGTTAATCTGTAAGATGTGCTTCATTTTATGATTATTTTACCAATATAGCTTTCAAAAAGCATATGCTTCATTTCTTTGCTCTCATTCCTTATTGTTAGTTAGATTGCAATATTTTCCAATATAATAAAAGATGGTAAAGCATTTTCTTCTGCAAAACAAATTTTCTTTCTTCAGATTTTTGTTTTGCCACAAGTATCATATTCTTCTCCATGCTGGATTTGCCCTCAAAACCTTTTAAAATGGAAAGCATTCAGTAGCTTTCATCTATACATATCAACTTCTCTTAGTTACACTGATTCCCCCATTCATTGTCAGCATCAGACTCATCATATTTCAATCTGCTTTATTCTCCTGTTGCTAAGAAACAAAGTTGCCTCATTATGCAAGGTCCTCATGTTCCAGCTTTTCTAATCAGTTAGAAAAACATTTTCCTAAGGGATTACTTTCTGGATGACAGCATTTGCTCCTTATGTTGGTTGACCATTGATGTGATAACAGTATTTTTGTTTTTGCCATTAAAACATGGAACAATGAGCTATAAATTTACCAGATGTTTGCTTTAGCCAAGAGAACCAGTGATTTCACTTACTCCATTAAGACTCAATCATTTGCACAGGATTTATGATTTTTAAAATTTCTACATAATGACTATTTTGATACCTTTTTTAAATCTAAGAATTTAAATTGATTCATCACAAAGAAATGAAATAAGCCCTGCCTTTCCATTGGAGATCTGAACATCTAGGGATGTTCACTTTCCTCTAAAAATGTTTACTTTTTTCAGGATTACAAAGATAACTTCATAATGCAGAATTAACAATAGACAAGCATTTTCCCTGGAGAGAGGTGTTATCCAGTCCACCCACATTAGGGAGGTCCAGTAGAACTGGAATGTGGAATCTGGGGACCATTTCTGATCCCACTTGGTATCAGCCAAGTCATTCAACTTCTAGGAAGACTGGTTTTCCTACTCCTAAAATGAAAATAATACCTTTGGACCTACCTAACTGACTTACAAGCAATAATATACTTGAAACCTCCCTGCACATAGATGTCCCATGGAAATATTAATGATATAGACATAGTTATGATAGTATCACTTTGGTTAGAAAGGAAATAATATCAAGATTCTTCTGAGTTTTCCTTTCTAAGAAAAATACCAAAATGCACATCTTGATGGAAAGTGAGCAGGTAGTGATTTACACTGTTGGAAAAATACCTCTGGGATTATATTTGGCACCGGAGAATGCTGAGACATTAGAAGTGCATCTGCTAGGAGTCATCCTGTGAGACTTTGGTTTGTGACTTACGTTGTCACCTCTAGGGTTTCTGTGAAGGTTGATCATACGACCTCAGTTCTGTCACTGGGATTTGAAATTCTCCTGTGTCTAAAGCACCACCATTTACCAGTACTTCTGGTTTTCCTAAGAATGATAGAACTGAGAACATTGCAGCTTATGAATCTAGGTATTAGGAATCACAAAGGTGTTAGGTGACTTCAAGTACTCACTTTTACCAAGTAACGGAGGTTTTGGTATAAAAGATACCTTGAGCTCAATGCTTCGTTCCTTCTCCATGTCTTGCTGCTGCTTGAGGGCATCACCACACAAACTAACTGTAGTGACATATTTGTCTCAGGTGCTGATTGTGTTCAATTATTTTATCACCCCAAGCTGCTACATTTTCTTCTCTCAGTTAAACTCTGGACCATAAAGAAGCCTGAGCACTGAAGAACTGATGCTTTCAAATTGTGATGCAGAAGACTATTGAGAGTCTCTTGGACTGAAAGGAGATCAAGTCAATCCTAAAGGAAATCAAACATTGAATATTCATTGGAAGAACTGATGCTGAAGCTGAAGCTCCACTTTGGCCACCTGATGAGAAAAGTAGACTCATTGGAAAAGACTCTGATGCTAGGAAAGGCTGAGGGCAAGAGGAGAAGGGGGAGGCAGAAGATGAGATGGTTAGATGTCATCACAGACTCAATGGACATGAATTTGAGCAAACTCCAGGAGATAAGGTGGAGGACAGAGGAACCTGTGCTTTAGTCTGGGGTGCTTTAGTCCTTGAGGTCTCAAAGAGTCGGACATGACTTAACGATGAGCAACAACAAATGGTTCTTTTATTCAAAAAGCATCAAACAGCACCTGTCATGTACAATAATCCTCATAGACACCAAGACATTCTTTTAAATGAACCATGTTCACACAAAGTTCCTATGTTTAATAAAGATTCACGAAATACTTTTTTAAAGCCATTTTTGATTGATTAATTCTTGCTTGTTTTCAGGGAGCCAGTGTCACTGAAAGCTAGACAAGCCAGATAAACTTGAGAGAATTGCAGTGATCTGTGAGGGTCTGAGACTGTAAAGACTGATCTGGAAGAACTAAATGGGGCATCCATGTTCAAGAGGCCCAGGAACTGAGCTTTACTATAGACTGGCTCATTCAACTAACAGAGAAATCAAAGTGGAGCACATTTTTTTTTTTTTTTCGCTTTTGCCTTTATTGTCTTTTTCTCTCTTTTATTTTCCTAGGTAAGTGCTATACTCAAAAATGTTAGCAAAAATCAAATTTTGGTTCTGATGGGAAACAAATGCCATTTCTACTCACTTACTCATGCATTGAATAAGCCACCTTTCACCCCACTAGCTAAGGGCTTAGGGAAATAATGTAGTCAACAAAATAATGTTCATTTTTAGATAAAACACTGAAAAGGAGTCCACCGATGTCTGAATTGAATGGATTTTACAGTGTATTTATACATCTGCCATTTCTCCACAGACCCATAAAATGCGATCCCTTCACACCACCCACAAAATACTGGATATTTTTCTTATGTTAAAAAATGTGGTAAAAGGAAATAAAGAGACTGATTTGAAATCTAATGAGTTTCCTTTTTATGAAATAGAATCAAATCTAACATTGATTGTTGTTATGTTGTAGCCACGCGCTCTGGGAAGCAAACTCACTCAGAAGGACAATGCAGATAGTGAAGTGCAGTTTATTACACCGGCGGGCCCAAGGCAGAGTCTCCTCTTAGCCAAGGACCCTGACCAGCATTTGTGAGGATCTTTTATATCCATGTGTACGTGTCTAAACCCACCACCCCAAATCACCCGGAACTTACATCAATGAAGGAAAGGTAAATACAATCACAATAATGCCATCATTCAAGTATCATGTGTTAGAACAGTCGATAATCAATAAGCCCGAGGTTACCATCAGAAAGCTTGTGACCTGTCAGGAGCCAGGGATTATGACCTGTCAGGAGCCAGGGCTTATGACCTGTCAGGAGCCAGGGGTGATTAGTGCATGTTATCACTTAGGTGTTGAGTATCCTGGATCTAACCTTCCAGATTTTCCTGTCCAGAGGGGGGCCTAATCCCTCCATTGTAATTTCCACAGGCACTAAGCATAGAGTTCAGAGAGGTGCCCAAGCATGATCATCATGAACAGGCCTGAAATGGAGATCAGGCCCTATGAATTCCTTCTTCAGTTAAACTGTTTCCTTATAAAGTTTTTCAAAAATAAAATTCTTGCATATATTTCATTTATTTTAAAAATCTGAACAATTTTTAAAAACAGAATAGGTTTTATGTCATCCTGCATTTATTACATTTTTTTTATGTATCACCATGGAAACATTGTTTTCTCATATAGAAACATTTACTCTGAGCAAACAAATTATACCAAGTTCTTCCTTCTTAAGCAATGGAAAAAATCCTGTCTATTGTCTTGGGAAATTATGGCAGAATTTAGAAACAAATACCAGTCATCCATTTCTGATGTTTTAGAAGAGAAAAGATTTTTAAGTATCGAATAAAATAAATTGTTACTTTAAAAAATTATAACAGTTGAATAAACACCTATCCATAAGTGACATATATTTATATGCATTTAAATTAAATATACCTTATAATATTTAACTTCTTAAATAACAAGTCAAAGTCAGAAATCATGTAATCTC
Organism: Antilocapra americana; assembly: GCA_007570785.1. NCBI lineage: Eukaryota > Metazoa > Chordata > Mammalia > Artiodactyla > Antilocapridae > Antilocapra > Antilocapra americana. The sequence continues at coordinate 15,575,988 of ML661908.1, forward strand.
TCAAGTTTTAAATAAAGAGGTATAATAAGTTATTTGCTTCTAATTTCAGTGTTTTAATGTACTATAAATACTTTAATGCTATAGTGGAATAGCCAACATACTGCTATACACAAACTATTTTTTAAAAAATATTTTCTGTGCAAATAAATTTTAGTACGAAGCTAATGTTAAGAAGAAGGAAGGGAATGTATATATTTAGGCCATTTAAATCTAGAAGTTAGGAAAAGTAATTCCATGGGTAACAGGTTTCAATAGGTGATAAAAAGGAAAAATAAACTGTGATTCTTAGAAAATACTTGACTGTGCCTTTATTTTTCCAGATATAAATTATCTTCCCTTTTCTGGCATTTGTATACAACATTCATTTATTCATTCACTTATGAAAACTTTATTCATTACTTACATTATGTCACTTTCACTTTAGTAAATATTGTGTGTGACTAAAAAGAAACTGTGTTCAAATTGAAACTGAACAAATTTAACCACTTATATACAATTTTAAAATTTATTTTTAGTTTTTGTTTACATTCTTACAAGGCAAATTAGATTATTAAATAAAAATTAGTCCCTCAGTTAGAAAAGTAGCAAAATACAAATTAAAAAAAAATGTTAAAATTCTCATCTATTCTTCTGCAGTTTTCCAAAATTCTCCTTTATATCAATGTAAATTTTAGGTAACTCAAATACTTCTGAGATGACCATCCTGATTGGTAATTAACTAACTATGCAAATCTTAATCTCAAATTTTTAACATTCATTCATTTTGTGGTTTTTGCTGACATATTCAGGAAACATATTTCTGCTACTCCAGGGTAATGTTTAGTGTCTCTCACAAAATCTACACTCACTTTTGCCTCCTTTTCAAATTATAAGTCACACTTGAGCTTTGACACCAACATTACACTGCTTTTTGTCTGAAAGGGGGTTATAAATTAATCCAGGGCTTCCCTGGTGGCTCAGACGATAAAGAATCTGTCTGCAATGTGGGAGATCTGGGTTCAATCCCTGAGTTGGGAAGATCCCCTGGAAAAGGGCATGGCAACCCACTCCAGTATTCTTGTCTGGAGAATCCCATGGATGAAGAAGCCTGGTGGGCTACAGTCCATGGGGTAGCAAAGAGTAAGACATGACTAAGTGACTAAGCACATATATTAATCACTGACAATTTCCTTCAATTTTGTTTCATTCATAAAATACCTATCAAATATTTGTTGAAACTGAAAACAGTTAGAGGACAATTTTTCCAGGTTTTGTGAATGATGAATATTATTTCATTTTGTATTTTCTCTAGAAATTTTGATTTATCTCTGCTAAGGATTAGAAGTCTCTCAACTAGAAATGTTTATGAACTCCTCATCAAGGAGTTTAAAATGAATAATGTTGTTTGTTAAACAACTTCATCTTTGTGATGCTTCATTAAGCTAAATTAAACAGACTTTCAATGTTTCATACAACAATATTAAAAATTGTTATGGGTCATAAAAACTTTAAAAAGCATACACAAAGTATATAAAATCAATGTTCTTACTCAAATAGCTACGATTAAAAATAATATCCCCATTACCACTACATAGCTGTCTCCATTCTATTAACAAGGTAAACTATTACTAGCTAATGCTGCTTTGAAAGGATTAGTGGGTAGACTCTTTTATTTTTCTTTTTCAAACTTCCAAATAAATAGCACAAAGAATATATACTGAGTGACTTAAAAGAAAAAAAAAAAAAAGATTTGCTGATGCAAACAGCATGAAGGCTCAGTATGAGAACCTAGTGAACAGCAGCTTGTCAGCAATTGAAGGCAGTGTTTAGTGCTGATTGGGTTATTTATAGATTCTCAAGTCCATTTATATTCTTTGAAAAGTACAGGTGTGAAGAGAAAGAATTCCTAAGGTGTCTTTAAGGCCCAAGCAAAAGAAAATTATAAGCTTGTGATTCATCCATGTGGATGTCATTGGTGATGGGAAGGATGAGCTAGATGAGAAAATAAACAGGAGCATCAAAACTGCAGGATCGTGTTGAGCACTGATCCTGCAGACCACGTGCCAGCAGAGTGGGATGCTAAGTGGTGGGGGTGCTTCTGCTGTTCTGAAGCGTGCAGGGTCAGCTAAGTCCAAAGTGAGAGTGCATCAGGCATGTCAATTGCTTTTTTTTTTTTTTTCCATACATTGTCATGATATCACCATGGGTTTACATGTGCTTCCCCTCCGGAACCCCCCTCCCTCCTCCCTCCCCCCCGGGAAATCTCGCTGTACCAGCCCCGAGCACCAATCCTGGGCTGGCGATTGATTAGACACATGACAATTAACATGCTTCAATGCCCTTCTCCCATATCATCCCACCCTTACCCTCATCCACAAAGTCCATGAGTCTATTCTATACATCTGCGTTCCTTTTGCTGTCTCGCATGTTGGGTTCTCGTTACCGTCTTTCTAAATTCCATATATATGTGTTAATATACTGTATTGTTGTTTTTGCTTCTGGCTTACTTCATTCTGGATAATGGGCTCCAGTTTCGTCCATCTGAGTAGAATTGCTTCAAATGAATTTTTTTTTAATGCTGAGTAATATTCCATTGTGTATATGTACCACAGCTTTCTTATCCATTCATCAGTTGATGGGCATCTAGGTTGCTTCCATGTCTTGGCTATTGTAAACAATGCAGCGATGAACATTGGGGTACACGTGGCTCTTTCAATTCTGGTTTCCTCGGTGTATATGCCCAGCAGTGGGATTGCTGGGTCATATGGCAGGTCTATTTGCAGCTTTTTAAGGAACCTCCACACTGTTTTCCATAGTGGCTGTACTAGTTTGCATTCCCACCAACAGTGTAAGAGGGTTCCCTTTTCTCCACATCCTCTCCAGCATTTATTGCTTGTAGACTTTTGGATGGCAGTCATTCTGACTGGTGTAAAGTGGTACCTCATTGTGGTTTTGATTTGTCAATTGCTTTAAACTGAAGAACCCCACATCAAAAGATTTTCTTTGCTACTTTCTTTGACTTGGGAACAGTAGACTAAGGAAAATCAGAGTTCAGGAATTCCTCTCTCACTGTAAGCCTTAATACCTTGTTTGAAGCAAAGTACTGCTAATATTTACTGATTTCAGAGTCAGCATGCACTAAAATGTCAGGAGTTGAAGGGTCAAATGTAGATCCACTTGGATAAAGAGGGAATAATGAATTACATACATTATCTCTTAATGAATTACATACAAGATCCAAAATTGGATTAGAAATATAAGGAGCTAAGAACTCACTGAGAAATAATCAATACTAGAATGATTCTCTTTTGTGTTTGTGTTGGAGTGACTAAGGCAGCCAAACTTTGGGTATGAAACTAGAAATATTTCCCTTTGCATGGGTGTTTAGCTGCTCAGTCGAGTCAGACTCTTTGCAATCCCAGGGTCTATATATAGCCTGTCAGGCTTCTCTTTCCATGGAATTTTCCAGGCAAGAATATTGGAGTGGGTTGCCATTTCCTTCTCTTTGCTAGTTTTGTAATTCACTAAGGTGAAACTCTTCTCAAATAATCCATCAGATATCTTCTAATTTATACCTCAGAGATAGTTTTGGGGGGTAAGTAGTAAAGAATAGTTTTATTGTATTGTCAAGCAAAGGGGACCAGCAGGAATAATGCCCCCAGTACTGTGTGTTCAGATGTGGAGGGTGTTGTGAAGATCATCACTCAAAGCATGATCAGCTCATGGACAGTCTTCTGATTGGTTGGTGGTTAGGTGAGTAGGAGTTAGTTGTATGGTTACAACTGGTCTGGGGTCTATGTGTTTGTGAACAGCATACCTCTCCCACCTAGTGGGTGTTTTAGTAGCTACTAAACAGCTCCCTTATACTGCAAGAAGATCAAACCAGTTCATCCTAGAGGAAATCAGTCCTGAATATTCATTGGAATGAATGATGCTGAAGCTGAAGCTCCAATATTTTGGCCACTTGATGGGAAGAGCTGACTCATTGGAAAAGACCCTGATGCTGGGAAAGACTGAAGGCAGGAGAAGGTGACAACAGACAATGAGATAGTTGGAGGTTATCACTAATTCGATGAACATGAGTTTGAGCAAGCTTCAGGAGTTGGTGATGGACAGGGAAGCCTGGCGTGCTACAGTCCATGGGGTCACAAAGAGTTACAGGCAACCCAGCGGCTGAACTGAAAACAGCTCAAAGATATTGTTCTGTATATCCTTTGAGTGTTTGTGTGTTTGCGGTGGGTAAGGGAAGGAGGGACCAGGACTTTGCCCCAAGGCTGCACTATTGTTTCCTGACTGCTTCTCCGTAGTCTCCACATTACTTCTCTCCCTTAATTAGCATCTGTTTGAATCAGCCCCTTGGGATTCAGGGAAGGTCCTGGAGGCTAAATGAAGCCTATTTCCTGTAATCAAGAAATGGGAGACAGAGAAAGGCTTTTCTGGTCAGTATAAAAAGACAAAATGAACAGTAAAAAGGCAAAATGATAGGATACTGAAAGAGGAACTCCCCAGGTTGGTAGGTGCCCAATATGCTACTGGAGATCAGTGGAGAAATAACTCCAGAAAGAATGAAGGGATAGAGCCAAAGCAAAAACAATACCCAGCTGTGGATGTGACTGGTGATAGAAGGAAAGTCCGATGCTGTAAAGAGCAATATTGCATAGGGACCTGGAATGTTAGGTCCTTGAATAAAGGCAAATTGGAGATGGTCAAACAGGAGATGGCAAGAGTGAACGTTGACATTCTAGAAATCAGCAAACTAAGATGGACAGGAATGGGTGAATTTAACTCAGATGACCATTATATCTACTATTGTGGGCAAGAATCCCTTAGAAGAAATGGAGTAGCCATCATGGACAACAAAAGAGTCTGAAATGCAGTACTTGGATGCAATCTCAAAAATAACAGAATGATCTCTGTTCATTTCCAAGACAAATCATTCAATATCATGGTAATGCAAGCCTGTGCCCCAACCAGTAACACTGAAGAAGCTGAAGTTGAACAGTTCTACAAAGACCTACAAGATCTTTTAGGACTGACATCCAAAAAAGATGTCCTTTTCATTATAGGAGACTGAAATGCAAATGTAGGAAGTCAGGAAACACTTGGAGTAACAGGCAAATTTGGCTTTGGAGTACAGAATGAAGCAGGGCAAAGGCTGATCGAGTTTTGCCAAGAGAATGCACTGGTCATAGCAAACACCCTCTTCCAACAACACAAGAGAAGACTCTACACATGGACATCACCAGATGGTCAACACCAAAATCAGATTGATTATATTCTCTGCAGCCAAAGATGGAGAGGCTCTATACAGTCAGCAGAAACAAGACTGGGAACAGACTGTGGCTCAGACCATGAACTTCTTATTGCCATATTCAGACTAAAATTGAAGAAAGTAGGGAAAACCACTACACCATTCAGGTATGACCTAAATCAAATCCTTTATGACTATACAGTGGAAGTGAGAAATAGATGTAAGGGACTAGATCTGATAGACAGAGTGCCTGAGGAACTATGGATGGAGGTTCTTGACATTGTACAGGAGACAAGGATTAAGACCATCCCCATGGAAAAGAAATGCAAAAAAGCAAACTGGCTGTCTGAGGAGGCCTTACAAATAGCTGTGAAAAGAAGAGAAGCAAAAAGCAAAGGAAAAAAGGAAAGATATTCCCATCTGAATGCAGAGTTCCAGAGAATAGCAAGAAGAGATAAAAAAGCCTTCCTTATTGATCAGTGCAAAGAAATAGAGGAGTACAATAGAATGGGAAAGACTAGAGATCTCTTCAAGAAAATTAGAGATACCACAGGAACATTTCATGCAAAGATGGGCTCGATAAAGGACAGAAATGGTATGGACCTTATAGAAGCAGAAGATATTAAGAAGAGGTGGCAAGAATACACAGAAGAACTGTATAAAAAAGATCTTTATGATTCAGATAATCATGATGGTGTGATCACTCACCTAGAGCCAGACATCCTAGAATGTGAAGTCAAGTGGGCCTTAGAAAGCTTCACTACAAACAAAGCTAGTGGAGGTGATGGAATTCCAGTTGAGCTATTTCAAATCCTGAAAGATGATGCTGTGAAAATGCTGCACTCAATATGCCAGCAAATTTGGAAAACTCAGCAGTGGCCACAAGACTAGAAATTGTCAGTTTTCATTCCAATCCCCAAAAAAGGCAATGCTAAAGAATGCTCAAACTACCATACAAGTGCACTCATCTCACACGCTAGTAAAGTAATGCTCAGGCTTCAGCAATACATGAACTGTGAACTTCCAGATAGATGTTCAATCTGGTTTTAGAAAAGGCAGAGGAACCGGAGATCAAATTGCCAACATCTGATGGATCATCGAAAAAGCAAGAGAGTTCCAGAAAAACGTCTATCTCTGCTTTATTGACTATCCCAAAGCCTTTGACTATGTGGATCACTATAAACTGTGGAAAATTCTTAAAGAGATGGGAATACCAGACCACCTGACCTGCCTCTTGAGAAACTGTAGGCAGGTCAGGAAGCAACAGTTAGAACTGAACATGGAACAACAGACTGGTTCCAAATAGGAAAAGGAGTATGTCAAGGCTGTGTATTGTCACCCTGCTTATTTAACTTCTATGCAGAGTACATCATGAGAAATGCTGGGCTGGAAGATGCACAAGCTGGAATCAAGATTGCCAGGAGAAATATCAATAACCTCAGATATGCAGATGACACTACCCTTATGGGAGAAAGTGAAGAGGAACTAAAAAGCCTCTCAATGAAAGTGAAAGAGGAGAGTGAAAAAGTTGGCTTAAAGCTCAACATTCAGAAAACTAAGATCATGGCATCCGGTCCCATCATTTCATGGCAAATAGATGAGGAAACAGTGGAAACAGTGTCAAACTTTATTTTTTGGGGCTCCAAAATCACTGCAGATGGTGATTGCAGCCATGAAATTGAAAGACATTCCTTGGAAGGAAAGTTATGACCAAACTAGATAGCATATTAAAAAGCAGAGATATTACTTTGCCAACAAAGGTCCATCTCATCAAGGCTATGGTTTTTCCAGTAGTCATGTATAGATGTGAGAGTTGGCCTGTGAAGAAACCTGATCACCAAAGAATTGATGATTTTGAACTGTGGTATTGGAGAAGACTCTTGAGAGTCCCTTGGAAGGCAAGGAGACCCAGCCAATCCATCCTAATGGAGACCAGTCCTGGGTGTTCATTGGAAGGACTGAATGATGCCAAAGCCGAAACTCCAATGCTTTGGCCACCTCATGCAGAGTTGACTCATTGGAAAAGACCCTGATGCTGGGAAGGAGTGGCAGCAGGAGGAGAAGGGGACAACAGCAGATGAGATGCCTGGATGGCATCACCAACTTGATGGACATGAGTATGGGTCAACTCCAGAAGCTGATGATGGACAGAGAGGTCTGGCTGCTATGATTCATGAGGTCGCAAATAGTCGGACACAACTCAGAGACTGAACTTAACTGAACTGACTGAGAAAGGCTTTCGTACCCAGGATCCTATCAGGAACCTGCTTAGTATCAGTGGGTGTCATCAAATCTATTGAGGGCCCAAAGTGAACAAAAAGAAGGGTTAATTATCTCTCTTGTTGACAGGGACCTTTATCCTCTCCCACCCTTAAAGGGCTCTCTGTCTTGAACAACTTAGACTTGTTGCCCTCTGAGTTAACCATCCTGCAGATAGCATTTGTGGCATACGGAGTCCTCCAAAACTGTCTGAGTCAATCTCCATAATAAACCTCCTCTACGTGCTAATTGGCTTCAGTCATGTCTGACTCTGCGAACCTATGGACTGTAGCCCACCAGGTTCCTCTGCCTGTGGGATTCTCCAGGCAAGGATACTGGAGTGGGTTTCCATACCCTTCCCCAGGGGACCTTTCAGACCGTAGGGATCAAAACCACATCTGTCTCCTGCATTGGCAGGTGGATTCTTTACCACTGATGCCACCTGGGGAGCCCAAATCTCCTCTGATCTATATATGCACACTATTGGTCTGATTCTCTGGAGAACACCTGACATTTTAAGTCTCACTATTCTTTGGAATTTAAATATGGATACTAATGGACACAATAACTTTTTTTTTTAAATGTTTAAAAAATTAAAAAAGAAAAAGAAAAAAACTTTTTGGCAGCATGTTCCCCCTGTGTTGGAAGTGCAGAGTCTCAACCATTGGATTTCCAGGGAAGTCTTCAGCCCAATTCGAGAAGGCAATGGCAGCCCACTCCAGTACTCTCGCCTGGAAAATCCCATGGATGGAGGAGCCTGGTAGGCTGCAGTTCATGGGTTCACTAAGAGTCGGACATGACTGAAGCGACTTAGTAGCAGCAGTAGCTTCAGCGCAATAAGTGTTAACATGACTTTCTGGACTTTTGGATGAGAGAAAAAGCTTTCTTTAGAAATACTTTTTAACTCACCAGTAGCTATAGGGAGTATAAACTGAGTTATAAGTGACTACTGTGATAAAAGAAGTATGTATATCAAACCAAGAGACAGAGAAAATCGAAGTCAGTAGAAAGAGGAGGAAAAGTATCTAAAAGTATTATTGTCTGGAGAGCAAGCAAATACTTCGGTTTCTAAAAATCTCAAATTCAGGAAAGAGGAAAGAGCATATTATCATAAGCTCTATTTTACTGATACTTCTCTGAGTTTAATGTTTCTTTGAAGATCGTCTAAAAATTAAAAGGGAAGTAGATAGATCTAAAAGTTGTAGCCCTTTTGGCATCATATTTTGGGGATATATTTATTGTTGAATAGAACACAAACTTGGAAGAATAGAATTGTTCAATTTTGCAAATCAGTAAGGACTGGAATGCTAAGTAAGGGATTGTTAGTGTATAAGAAAACTCCTATTTAAATTTATTCTCATAGGGTTCATGATATTGGCTTTGCTTGTGAGAAATACAAATAATTATTATTTCAGTGCTTTTGACCATCTATATAACTGAACCTAACAAATGACATAGAAAACCATAATTATTGTCAAGATTGCTAAGAATTAATTGGTCTAAAAGCAACTTTTTCTGAGCTACAAAGCAACAAAATAACGTAGGTAAGAAATAAATAAACTGTATGTGTATTTTAAGGGCTTTCCAGGTGGTCCAGTGGTAAAGAATCTACCTGCCAATGCAGGAGACCCAAGAAATACAGGTTTGATCCTCTGGTTGGGATATCCCCTGGAGAAGAAAACAGCAACTCACTCAGTATTCTTCCTGGGAAATCCCATGGACAGACGAGCCTGACGGCCTACAATCCATGGGGTCACAAATGAGGTGCACATGACTTAGCAAATAAATAACAGCAAGTGGTCAATATAATCAATAAAAGAGATTTCAGAATGAATTAAAAACCATGAGCCATGTACATACTGTCTAAAAGAAAATAACTTTAACAGTATAGGCAGGTTGAAAGCAAAATGATGGAAAAGGGATATATCTTGCAAGCTTTAATCATTTAATCAAAGAATAGAAGGAATGATTATATCAATATCAGATAAAGTCAACTTCAGAGGAGAGAAGATTGCCAGACACAGACATTATATAATGATTAAAAAGTCAGTCCACCAAAAAGATGTGGCAATCCCAAATATAAATTACCACACAAGAAACTGCTGAAAGTGATAGAATTGAAAGGAGAATTAGACAAATCCATAATTATAGGTAGGGACTACAACACCCCTCTCTCAGTAGCTAATAGAACAGCTCTACAGTTATAGAAGAACTCAACAATATCATTAAACCACAGGGTTTAACTGACATTTTACAAAATACACTATTCAACAGTGCAATATAATTTTTTCCCCAATGGCCATGAAATGATCAACAAGATAAACCATCTCCTGGGCCATAAAACAAATGTCAACAAGTTTAAAATACTTGAAGCTATGGAATGTGTTTTTAAAATCACAGTGGAACCAAACTAGAAATTAGGAATAGAAAGATACTAGAAAAATATATAAACATTTGGAAAACAACAACAAGAAAAACCCCTTCTACATAATTTTTCGATCAAAAGTAATTCCCAAGGAAATTAAAAAAAAATATGTTAAACTAAATGAGAATACCACATATAAAAATCTGTGGGAAACTGCTGTAATGTGAAAGCGAAATTTATAGCATGAAGTACTGATAGTGTATAAGAGGAAAGTCTCAAATCAATAAACTAATCTCCCATCTAGACAATCTAGAAAAATAAGAGCAAAATAAAGCCAAAGCAAGCAGAAGGAAGGAAGTAATATGTGAAAGACCAAAATCCAATGAAATTCAAAACAGTACTGCAATAGAGACAATTCATAAAGTAAAAAGCTAGTTCATTGTAAAGGTTAATACAGTTGACAAGCACTTATTAAGACTGACAAAGACAGAGAGAAGACAGCAATGTCAGGAGTAAAACATGAGATTTAACTGCAAACCTTGCATATACCTAAGAATGATAATGTAGGAAAGTCTTAGTTGCTCAGTTGTGTTCTACTCTTTGTGACTCCATTGACTATAGCCTGGATATCTTCTCAGTCCATGGAATTCTCCAGGCAAGAATCTTTGAGTGGGCAGCCATTCCCTCCTCCAGGAGATCTTCCTGACCCAGGGATCGAACCCAGGTCTCCTGCATTGCAGGCAGATTCTTTACTATTGGAGTCACCAGGGAAGTCCAAGAATGATAAGGGAATCCTATAAACAATTCTACACATATAAATTGGATAACTTCCAGAAAATGGATCACTTCCTTGAAAAACAAAAGCGTTGTAACTCACCTAATGTAACTATAGTTATTAAGGCAAGGGAATTCATTATTTTTAAATTTGCAAAAAAGAAACCTCTAGGCAGAGATGCTTTCACTAGAAATTTTTATCAAATGTTTGCAGAAGACTGGACACCAATTTACACAATCTCAGAAAGTAGGAAAGGAAGGAATACTTTCTAACTTGTTTTATGAAGCTAGTATTACTCTGATACCAAAACCAGTACAAAAAAAAAAAAAAAGCAACCGAAACAAATCTACAGATCATGAATATAGGCACAAAATTTCTCAGGAAAATATTAGCAAACAGACTTAAGTAAAATATAAAAGGAATTATATACATCAAGATCAAGTGAAGTCTATTCCAGGGATGCTAGGTTGGCTCAATACTAGAGAATCAATCAGTGTAATTCACCATATTAACAGGCTAAAGAATAAAAGTCATATAATCATATCAATCAATAGAGAAAAAGCATCTGACAAAATTCAATGCATTTTCATGCATAAAAATTTCTAGAAGAATAGGAATAGCAGAGAACTTCCTTAACTTGATAAAGAATGCCTAAAAAAATCTGTGGACAGCATGGTGTTTAATGGGGAAGAGTGAATGCTTTTCTCCTAAATACTGGGAGCAAGGCACGGATATCTGATTTAACATAAATCTTAGGTCTAGCCAAAGGGTTCTTTGGCTCGATACCAAAAGCATAGCTATAAAAGCCTCCTGTATCCTTTCGTGTGTGAATAACCATACAATAACAAGCTGTGGTACTTTCATACTATGGAGTTCTATTTGTTGTTGTTTAGTTGCTAAGTTGTGTCCGACTCTTAGGAATCCCATGGCATGTAACCCACCAGACTCCTCTGTCTGAGGGATTTCTGAGGCAAGAATACTGGAATGAGTTGCTATTGCTTTCTCCAGGGGATCTTACTAACCCAGGGATTGAACTCTAGTCTCCTGCTTTGCAGGCAGGTTCTTTACTACTGAGTCACTAGAGAAGCCCCATAACACTAGAATGAAAAGCTATATAATTCTGAAATGTGTAGAAATGAAATGAGATTTGACATTCTTCTTCAAAACTTTCAATTAAAAAATGCAGAAATAAATAAAATTGTGGTAAAATCTTGGTAGTTATCAAATTAGCATTATGAGTGTAAAGGGATTCATCATACAATTCTTTCTGCTTCTCAGCACTTAAGAGAATTTTCACACAAGAAAAATGGTAAATAGTAAAATGTGGAGGCTTTAGCTCACTTTAAAGTCCCAGAAATTATGTAACTATGCATCTGTGTATAAGTGATGATGCTGAATGTCAAAGTCATTTTTATGCTACACATCTCAAAGCACATTTGGATGTTGTCTGGGTATGATAATCATAACAGTGGTTGTTTATATTTTTGGAATTTAATGGATAAAGGAGAGAAATGAAGAGCTCAAGATATATGCTTCTCTTTTATGTGTTCAGCTCCTGAGATTATAAATAAGATTAAATAGTTATATGTTAAAACTCATGATGTTTTAATTACTATTATCTCTTGATAGTATATTAATAACATTAAATTCATGTCTCAATTACTGGTACTGCCACATAAGTAGCAAAGGATGTTTTAGAAATAGCACTGCCTGTTATTTCCACTTCTAAATATTCATTTCATTCCTGCCTTCCTCTGATTTCCTGCTGATTTACACAGCTGCCAACCCAGGATTTTCAATGCCATATGAGCATTGAAATATGTTAAACTATTCAATCTGTTCTTTAATTTAATTAGATGAAATTCCAACTACAATAGAAGGATGAGTTTAATTTTCTCCCTTCTGGCATCTAAAAGAGAATCTTGTCTTGGGACGCTGCAAACAGAGAACACACTTGTATTCTGCTTTGTAATTACCGTGTACTTTGGGGACAAGCTGGCCTATATGTGAAAGTGCAAGACTGATCAGCTGTCTGAATAAGATTTACAGCATTTTGTTGAACATCATGAGGCACCAGGGCCTTCTTATTAACAGCAATTACCTATTATCTGGGATCTGAGCTCTGGGTAACCATTCCAGCTTGTTGACCTTGCATCTAAGCATTTCTTCCTGCAGGTCACCTCAACACTTCAATAATCACATCATACCCACAGCTATAGTTTCAGCCATCCCACTATCAGATGACTCATCTTTGGCTTCCTAATTCATGGACTGAGTCCTCTTAACCCCACATTTGAATAATTTATCATCAATCAGAATCTTTGATCTATCCTATGTCTTTTCATTGTCTTTCATCCCTTCAGACAGAGGGCTTCTTTGCTGTCTAGGCAGTTCAGACTTCATGAACCATCACTGTAATTATCTCATTTCCCTCTCTCCAGCCTGTTTTAATCACTTTGACACTGCTACCTTAATCGAACAGAGCTCTTTGTAAGTCTGCTCCTCTAATGCTACATCCGGGTGTTGTTGGAGAAGATATCCACAATGAATGGACTTGCATTAAATTATGATCACAAGTCTTAAATCTTAGCCTTCTGCAGCAATTTTAAACTTCCCCAATTTACGCTCCAACTTAGAACATTATAAGTTCTCTCTCCCTGAATCTTCAACATTCCTTTCTCCATTCTCTACTCTCAAGTTATAACCTTTTCCCAGTCAACAAAATTCAGAAATATTTTTTTGATGCTAGGCACTCTTCCAAACTACCTCGAACACATAGGTAAAAGAACAGTCATATTCCTTCTTCGTAGATCTTGTATCTAGGAAAGAAAATGAACAATAGATATGATAAGTTATACAGCAACTTAAAAGTATTGTCAGGGAGGGGAAAATTTCCCCTTCTGTCCTTCTTGAGTTCTTGTGGCTGGACTAATAATAAAACTAACACAGGACAGATTAACAGGAGAAAAATTTTAATTCATGCATATGGAGATCTCATAGAAATAGGACTTAAGAAGTGGTCGAAGCAGGCAGCTTTTATACTTTTAAGGCAAAGAAGCAATACATTTATGAGGAATTGACAAGACAGAAAAAGAAAAAACAAACTTAGGTTTTGGGTGCTCAATTAGTAAAGAATCTTACCAAAGTTTGGGCTTGGGTTAGCAAATTAATCAAGCATCATAGACTTGTTTATATAGACTTCTCTGCCAAATTCCCTGTCTCTGGAGATAAAAGTGCTCTTCTTTCTCCAGATTCAGAGAAGAATGAGAGATTAGTTTCTGCTTTCAGAGAGACCTTTCAGAGAGCCTTCTCTCTAGAAGGCTCAGAGCATCCCTCTTCATTGGCCATTTCTTAAGTAACCTTAGTTCAAAATAATGAATATGTCATTGGAGCATATTTTGGGGTGGCCTCCCCTGAACCCAAGAATATAATATATTTATCTAGTTCCATGGTTTTAAATAGTAACTAATGGCACCTAAATTTATATCTGCAATTCAAATTTCTCCCTTAAGCTCCAAATTCATATATATATATATATACATACATAAATATATATATAAAATATCATCCCTAACATTACTGCTTTGATATCCAAAGGATGTCTTAAATTAAACTTCTTCAAAGCAGATTTTTTGCTAATAAGATACTCATAGCATAATCAGAATATAGAATAACTCTGCATATATTTAGGAAAAACAAATGTGTCAAGACTTTCCTGGTGGTGCAATGGTTAAGACTCTGTGCTATCAATACACAGGGCATGGGTTCAATTCCTGGTTGAGGAACTAAGATCCCACATGTCACACAGCACGGCCAAAAAAAAACAAGTTAACTATCAATAAACATGTGTGAATTGAAGCCTTTGGTGTTGGTGCATGATACAAGTCTCTTCTCAGAGTCTCTTGACTTTGCATATTTGTAAGAAACTCAGATTCATACCCACTCCAGCCATTGCCATGGGAGATTCACTGGCTGTGGGCTATGACGTGCTGCTACTCCCAGAGCCCTTGACAGCTCACACTTATTCTGACTGGGACATAAGGACATGTTACAGGGTCCAGCTTCCTGAGCAGACTGTGAAGGGCTGGATGATACAAACTCAGAAGTACAGGGTAATTATCTTCCTTTGGGGCCAACTTCGTTAAATGGCAGAAGGGGGTTTAAAGGGGACTAAGTAGACAAATTCCTTATTTTACCTCATTATAATGGTTTGTTTCTTGTCAGTCCTTGTGGAGATGCCCCATGTAACTGATCTCTTGTCTGCCTACCTGCTCAGTCACGTAGTCAATGTCTGACTCTTTGCAACCCTATGGATTGTAGCACCCCCCGGGCTTCTTGGTCCATGGGATTTTCCAGGCAACAATACTGGAGTGAGTTGTCATTTCCTTCCCCAGGGGATCTTCCTGACCCAGGGATTGAACCTGTGTCTCCTGCATTGGCAGGCAGATTCTCTACCACTGAGCTACTGGGAGCTGTAATTGAGCTCTTAGCAGGAACTCAAGTAGGAGCATATCGCGTTGTGTTGTTTATAATCCTTTCAAGCCCCATTTCTTATTTTCCTTCCTCTACTCCTTGGGGTTGCACCTCCTTAATAAGAAAAAAGCAACACATTTTTAAGATATTGAATTCTCTGTTTACTTAAGTTAGCAAAAGTATCACATGGTCAAAATTTGGAACTGAACAGCATGTTAAAAATTTAACACCTCGTTTTACAAACCAAGACACAGAGAAACTACGATTTACCCAAAGGCAGATAATTTAGTTTCTGGCAAATGAGGGCTTTATTTCTTGTTCCAGTAGGAAAAACTAATTTCACTAGAGCATGAACTTGGAGAACTCTTGAGACACATAAACAGTTTGGATAGTATAATTTTGCTATTCTCTACAGAATTATCAGAAAGCCAATCTACCATCAGCTAGCAACATGATCATTATATGTTTAGATTTTGTGCATTGAGATGAGACCCAGATCTTGATTCAAATAAATCAGTTATTTCATACCCAAAGCAAACTTTTCAATACTTGTTCAGGTAACTATATGTATATAGAATTTAACTCATCTTTATAAAAGGTTGCTTTTGAAAATGTTGAATGCTCTGCAACTTCTTTTCAACTAATCTGAAACTGTTGAGGGGAAGAAGAATAAGCACAAGAGTCTTCTTTATTCATATTTATTGAGCCAAAGAACATTTATATGCACAATTTTGTGCAAATTAATGCCTGGGTTTTTCAAGATCTATTTTGAAATATGTGGGCATAATCAGCATTCTTATAACCCAAATTATTCAGTTTTACTTAGACCATATATATTGTCAAAGGACAACAAAAGCCTATGTCAACACATAGATATTTATTTTCTAGTATCACACTCTATAGAAGGAATAAAATATAATCAATAGCATTAATGTCTAAATAAATGGGCTTAGGTATATAGAGTTTTTATTACACATACAAATACAAGAGTGAGTTGCTTATCTAAACCCATTAATGCGCCTTTACTACACATTCCTTCTCATTTGTACCTCAAGTCTGCTAAGCCATATGCATAGAAACGAAAATATCTTCTAGTCAAAATGGTATCAGGGAATAATTTTAACCAGGACTACCACTTTGAGAGTAGTGACCTTGAGAAGTAAGTTAAAGATTTTAAATTTGAAGATGCACTTTAGAGAAAAGTTGAGATGCTTAAAATCAAAGAAATATGATTAATACCAGTATTATACCAAAGTTGTCCAAACATGGAATGGACAGCTTTATAAATCTGAAAAAAGGCTTGACTAGATGTCAACTGGATAATTAACTGATAATGATGTTTTTTGGTGGTGGTGGTTTATTTGCTAAGTCATGTCTAACTCATGCGACCCCATGGACTGTAGCCCACCAAGCTCCTCCATCCATGCGGTTCTCCAGGCAAGAATACTGGAACGGGTTGCCATTTCCTTCTCCAGGGGATCTTCCTGACCAAGGGATTGAACCTGGATCTCCTGCATTGCAGGCAGATTCTTTACCAACTGAGCAACAAGGGAAGCCCAATGATGTTATAGAGGACATTTAAACATTGATCAATGGATTAGACTGATATTTTCTTCCAATCTTGATTTTTACTTTCACCAAGAGATGCATTCTTTCACCCAGAAATATATCATTATAGATTCAGGCGTCATAATCAACAAATAGTAACCAACAGTAATTGGACATCTATGTGTTTATCATGCATTTTACCTACACTTCATTTTCATAATGACTTATGATCAGTTAATTATTCTTGATGTTTAGCATCAAAGTTTTTAAACATCTATAATTTTAGAGTAAAACTTGAATTCTAAAATTAAAATGCTGGAGTAGGGACTTTTCTGGTGGTCTAGTGCTTAATTAAGACTTTGCCTTCTAATGCCGGGGCTGCAGCTTCTACCCCTGGTCAGGGAACTAAGATTTCACATATTTTGTGGCCAAAAAATCAAAACATAAAACATAAACAATATTGAAACAAATTCAATAAAGACTTTAAAAATGATTAAAAAAAACTGCTGAAAGACATCTCTAAATAATTTTACTTATTTAACTATTTATTTTTCTTTTAAACGCATGTATATTCTGAATTTGATGCTTTTAGTATATGAAGTCCTTAAGAGTCCAGATCTGCTGTTGATTGATTCTCCTCACTATGACTCATGGAGTTTTATTTGAGCGTGTGTTTTATAATTTGAAAACATAGATTTTAAGTGTTTATGTTTAACTCACATTGGGTGGGTGTCATTGGTGTGTGTCCTGTGTGGCTTAAGTTGGGGTAGGAGGGATCTCTCCCAAAATGTTCCAGTTTTGCTTCTTTCCAGATGTCTCAGAGATGTTTCCTACCAAAGATAACTTTTCACTTTTTAAAATTTCTTGGTTTGGAGTCTCCTGGGATAAATCTGAGCCTGAACACCATATGTAGAAACCCCAGGAATTGAAATCACTTTATTTTGAACATCTCCCCAAACAGTAAAGATAATGGGAATAAATAAAATTTTATCATTGATAAAACTAGGATATATCTATTTCTCCAAACTACTAATGTGTGAATATTAACACAGGTACAGGAAATACTTAGAGAGTATGTCTGCAGAGACAGATGTATGACCCAACAAGGAAAACATGTTTATTTAAAGCCAGGAGAAAATAAATAACTACTTACTTGGAATGAAGAGAAAAGAATGCACAAACTGACAGTCTGCTTCTTAGAACCATTTTTGGAACCAACCAAATAACAAGGAAGGCAGGATTGAATGAAGACACTCAGACATGCCATTTGGCAGAAAGCAATTTGTTGGTAGGGCTTCCCTGGTGGCTCAGTGGTAAAGAATCTACCTGCCAACACAGTAGATGCACGTTTGATCCCTGGGTTGGGAAGATCCCCTGGAGGAAGGAAATGGCAACTTGTTCTAGTATTCTTGCCTGGGAAATGCCATTGACAGAAGTCTGGCATGCATGGGGTTGCAAAGAGTCAAGACACAACTTAGTGACTAAACAACAGCAATTGGTTGATAAAACAGAGCAGAAAAGTAGAACTCTGAAATGTGAGCAACTAAATTGTCAATTTCAGTAGCCTGGGACGAATCAGAGGTTAAAAGACTCACACATAAACAATTCTGCATTCAAATGATTTTAATTCTGGAGAGATAGTCTTATCATATGAAGCTCCTATAAATGCCAGGAATGAGTAGCATCCTTTAAAATTACCTTATTATCATAAAAATATGATATGCAGCATAATACCCTACAAAAAGGAAGAAAGGAAATAAAGGCCATAACACAGATGACAGAAATAGAACACTCACCAGGAAGCAAGTTTTTACTGTGCAGATAAAAGTAATCATCAAGGGGGCAGTCCCAAGATGGTGGAGGAATAGGCCGGGGAGACTACTTTCTCCCCTAAAAATTCATTGAACGATCATTTGAATGCTGAGCAACTTCCACAAAACAACTTCTGAATGCTGATGGAGGACCCCAGGCACCCAGAAAGGTAGCCCATTCTCTTCAAAAGGAGATAGGACAAAAATATAAAAGACAGAAGGAGAGACAAAAGAGTTAGGGACAGAGACCTGTCCTGGGGAGGGAGTTGTGAAGGAGGAGAAGTTTCCAAACAGTAGGAAACCCTTTCACCAGCAGGTCTGTGGGGGATTTTGGAATCTCAGAGAGCAACATAACCAGGAGGGGGAAAAACAAACCCCACAGAATACACGCCTAACTGCAACCGCCAGCAGAGAAGTAGCCCAGATGCTCGCACCAGGGGCTGGACAGGGAGGCCAGGCGGCATCATTGGTGCTTAGGGTAAGGACAGGGCCTGAATGCCCTGAGGACAATCTGAGGGAGCTAACATGAGATAGCAACCCAAACTGTGGCATTGCCAGAGAGAAAAAAAAAAAGAGAGAACTTTCCTGTGAAAGGCTTTAACATGCAGCCTGGTCTGCTCACAGAACAAAGGATTGAGTGAACACCAAAGGAGAGCAGGCTGGCTGCCAACCAACCCATCCTCCCGCCGGACACAGAGAGCCAGGTGGGTGACAGAGAGAGCTGGAAGGCAAAGGGCTGCTCCAATCTCGGCTCCAGAGACTGGCATCCTCTACCAAACTGTGAGCAGGCTCCCAGTTGCTAACCACGTCTTCCTGGGATCCTGGACAACTGACATCTGCCAGGAGGGTCGCAGCCTGAGTTCACAGCCTGAGACACATGGCACACCTGAGACGGTGCTCTTTCAGGGCCCCCGGGAAACCGAGCAGCTGGAACCGGGGAGGTGATTAAAATGCACAGCCCACCAGGGACAGTGTGCTCACCGAACACCTGGTTGCCTGAACTGCTTGGACCTGGGAAGGACACAAAATGCATGCCCAGCCGAGTCTGTGCCCTTGCGGAGTACCCAAGAACCTGAGTGTATTAGATTGGGAAGTGCATGAAACACAGGGCTTGCTTTGGACAGTTCCCCTGCAGAGCACCCTGGAGCCTGAGCAGTGGAGACACAGAAAGCACACTTACCTTGAGCTGGGGCAAACCTAGTGTGGTCCATACACTGCGAGCACAACCCACTCACGCTAGTGATATTTCTTTGCAGTGACCCTCCCTCACCACAATGCAATTCAACAAATGAGCCTAAATAAGTGACCACCTTTGCCCCCTTTTGTCAGGGTGGAAATTAGACACTAAAGAGACTTGCAAACAGAGGAAGCCAAAATAAACAAGAGGGAACTGCTCTGGAAGTGATAGGTGCAACAGATTAAAACCCTCTAGTTAACATTGTAGTAAGCATTGGAGGGGGCCTATATACCTTGAGAACAAGTACAAGCTGGAACAAGGAACTATCTGAAACTGGACTGACCCCAAACTGCCCACAAAGCTCCAGAGAAATTCCTAGGTATACTGTTACTACTATCACTGTGTATTTTTTTAAAAAAATGAAAGTCCTTTATTACTCCTTTAATATAACCTACTACTACCTTGCTGAAAAAAAGACCCTATTTGTAAGGCAAATTTCATATATTTTTAATAATTTTTTGACTGATTTTGTTTTGTATTATTAATATTATTGTTGTTGGCTTTTTTTTTTTTTGAGCGTCTAACCTCTACAACAGATTTTTAATCTCTGCTTTTTGGTATTATCAATTTTGTACCTTTGAGAATCTAATCTTCAGTATCCACTTTCACTTAGGGGTGTGTTTACTGGCTTGATTGCTCTCTCCCCTTTTGACTCTCCCTTTCCTTCCCCAGGTCACCTCTGTCTCCTCCCTCCCCCTTCTCTTTTCTACTTAACTCTGCGAATCTCTCTGGGTGTTCCAGACTGTGGAGAGCACTTAGGGAACTGATTACTAGCTAGATTGTTCTCTCCCCTTTTGACTACCCCTATTCCCCTCCTGGTCACCTCTATCTCCCTCCTCCCTCTTCTCTTCTTCATGTAACTCTGTGAACCTCTCTGGGTGTCCCTCACTGTGGAGAATTGTTTCACCATTAATCTAGATGTTTTATCATCTGTGCTGTATGGATGGAGAAGTCTTGGGGCTACTGTAAGAATAAGACTGAAAGTCAGAGGCAGGAGGCTTAACTCCAAATTCCAGGGAACCTTAATAGGCAGGAGCTCACCCAAAAGCCTCCATACCTACACTGAAACCAAGCTCCACCCAAGAGCCAACAAGTTTCAGAGAAAGATATACTAAGTTAAATCTCCACCAAAGCAGGAACACAGCCCTGAGCATTAAAAGACAGGCTGCCCAAAGCCATGCCAAACCCATAGACATCCCGTAGACATAGACACTCACTACTGGACATTTCATTGCCCTCCAGAGAGAAGAGATCCAGCTCCACCCACCAAAACACAGATGGAAGCTCCCCTAATCAGGAACCTTGACAAGCCACTCGTCCAACCCCACTCACAGGGAGCAGGATCCACAACAAAGAGGAACCACAAACTTCCAGCCTACAGAAAGGGCACCCCAACCACAGCAATCTAAATGCAATGAAAAGGCAGAAAAACATTCAGCAGGTAAAGGAACATGATAAATGCCCACCAAACCAAACAGAAGAGGAGGAGATAGGGAGTCTACCTGAAAAGAATTCAGAATAATGATAGTACAGATGATCCAAAATCTTTAAAACAAAATGGAGTTACAGAAAAACAGACTAGAGACAAGTATTGAGAAGATGCAAGAAATGTTTAACAAGGACCTTGAAGAAATGAAAAAGAGTCAGTCATTAATGAATAATGCAATAAATGAGATCAAAGCACTCTGGAGGGAGCCTACAGTAGAATAACTGAGGCAAAAGATAGGGTAAGTGAGGTGGAAGATAGAGTTGAGGAAATAAATGAAACAGAGAGGAAAAAAGAAAAAAAGAATTAAAAGAAATGAGGACAATCTCAGAGACCTCTGGGACAATGTTAAACATCACAATATTCTAATCATAGAAATCCCAGAAGAAGACCAAAAGAAAGGCCATGAGAAAACACTTGAGGAGATAATAGTTGAAAACTTCCCTAAAATGGGGAAGGAAATAGCCACCCAAATCCAAGAAACCCAGAGAGTCTCAAACAGGATAAACCCAAGGTGAAAAACCCCAAGACACCTATTAATCAAACTAATGAGATCAAACACAAAGAGCAAATGTTAAAAGCAGCAAGGGAAAAGCAACAGATAATAGACAAGGAGATTCCCATAAGGATAACAGTTGATCTTTCAAGAGAAACGCTTCAGACCAGAGGCGAATGGCAGGACATACTTAAAATGATGAAAGAGAAAAACCTACAATCCAGGTTACTATACCCAGCAAAGACCTCATTCAAATATGAAGGAGAAATCAAAAGCTTTACAGACAAACAAAAGCTGAAAGAATTCAGCACCACCAAACCAACTCTTCAACAAATGCTAAAGGATCTTCTCCAGACAGGAAACGCAAAAAAGGTGTATAAACTTGAACCCAAACAACAAAGTAAATGGTAACGGGATCATATTTATCAATAATTACCTTAAATGTAAATGGGTTGAATGCCCCAACCAAAAGACAAAGACTGGCTTAATGGATACAAAAACAAGACCCCTATATATGCTGTCTACAAGAGACCCACCTCAAACCTAGGGACACATACAGACTGAAAGTGAAGGGCTGGAAAAAGATATTTCACACAAAAGGAGACCAAAAGAAAGCAGGAGTAGCAATACCCATATCAGGTAAAACAGACTTTGAAATAAAGACCATGAAAAGAGACAAAAAAGGAAACTACATAATGATCAAAGGATCAATCCAAGAAGAAGATATAACAATTATAAATATATATGTACCCAACATAGGAACATCTCAATACATAAGGTAAATGCTAACAAGAATGAAGGGGGAAATTAACAGTAACACAACAATAGTGGGAGACTTTAATACCCCACTCACATCTATGGATAGGTTAACCAAACAGAAAATAAGCAAGGAAACACAAACTTTAAATGATACAATGGACCAGTTAGACCTAATTGATATCTATAGGACATTTCACTTCAAAACAATGAATTTCACCTTTTTTTTTCAAGAGCACACAGAACACTTTCCAGGATAGATCACATCCTGAACCATAAATCTAGCCTTGGAAAATTAAAAAAAAAAATTGAAATCATTTTAAACATCTTTTCTGATCACAATGCAGTAGGATTAGATGTCAACTACAGGAAGAAAGTTGGGCTTCCCTGGTGGCCAGATGGTAAAATGGCTGTCTGCAATGCAAGAGACTCGGGTTTGATCCCTGGGTTGGGAAGATCCCCTGGAGAAGTAAACGGCAGCCCACTCCAGTACTCTTGCCTGGAAAATCCCATGGACAGAGGAGCCTGGTGGGCTGCAGTCCATGGGGTTGCAAAGAGTCAGACACGACTGAGTGACTTCAGTTTCTTTCTTTCACAGGAAGAAAACTATTAAAAATACAAACATATGGAGCTAAACAACACACTTATGAATAACTAACAAATCACAGAAGAAATCAAAATATGCATAGAAACAAATGAAAATGAAAATACAACCCAAAACCTATGGGATTCAGTAAAAGCAGTGCTAAGGGGAAGTTTCATAGCAATACAAATTTACCTCAAGAAACAAGAGAAAAATCAAATAAATAACCTAACTTTACACCTAAAGCAACTAGAAAAGAAGAAATGAAAAACCCCAGGGTTAGAAGGAAAAAAATCATAAAAATTAGAGCAGAAATAAATGAAAAACGAAACAAAGAAGACTGTAGCAAAAATCAACAAAACTAAAAGTTGGTTCTTTGTGAAGATAAATGAAATAGACAAACCATTAGCCAGACTCATCAAGAAAAAAAGGGAGAAGAATCAATTCAAGAAACTTAGAAATGAAAATGGAGAAATCACAACAGACAACACAGAAATACAATGGATCATAAGAGACTACTAGCAGCAAACTATATGCCAATAAAATGGACAACTTAGAAGAAATGGATGAATTCTTAGAAAAGTATAACCTTCCAAAATTGAACCAGGAAGAAATAGAAAATCTTAACAGACCCATCACAAACATGGAAATTGAAACTGGAATCAAAAATCTTCCATCAAACAGAAGCCCAGGCCCAGATGTCTTCACAGGTGAATTTTACCAAAAATTTAGAGAAGAGCTAACACCTATTCTACTCAAACACTTCCAGAAAATTGCAGAGGAAGGTAAACACCCAAACTCTTTCTATGAGGCCACCATCACCGTAATACCAAAACCAAAGATGCCACACAAAAAAGAAAACTACAGGCCAATATCACTGATAAACATAGACGGAAAAATCCTCAACAGTATCCAACAGCATATTAAAAAGATCATATATCATGATCAAGTGGGCTTTATCCCAGGGATGTGAGGATTCTTCAGTATTCACAAATCAATCAATGTGATACACCACATTAACAAATTGAAAGATAAAAATCATATGATTATCTCAATAGGTGAAGAGTAAGCCTTTGAAAAAATTCAACACCTATTTAAGATTAAAAAAAAAACCCTCCAGAAAGCAGGCATAGAAGGAACATACTTAAACATAATAAAAGCTATATATGATAAACCTTTAGCAAACATTATCCTCAATGGTGAAAAATTGAAAGCATTTTCCCAAAGTCAGAAACAAGACAAGGGTGCCCTCTCTCACCACTAATATTCAACATAGTTTTGGAAGTTTCAGCCACAGCAATCAGAGAAGAAAAAGAAATAAAAGAATCCAGATTGGAAAAGAAGTAAAACTCTCACTGTTTAAAGATGACATGATCCTCTACATAGAAAACCCTAAAGACATCACCAGAAAATTTCTAGAGCTAATCAATGAATATAGTGAAGTTGCACAATATAAAATTAATACATAGAAATCTCTTGCATTCCTATACACTAACAATGAAAAGGCAGAAAGATAAGTTAAAGAAACAATCACTTTCACCATTGTGACAAAAAGAATAGAATACTTGCAAATAAATCTACCTAATAAAAAAGACCTATATATAGAAAACTATGAAACACTGATGAAAGAAATCAAAGATGACACAAATAGATGGAGAAATATATCATGTTTGTGGATCGGAAGAATCAATATAGTGAAAATGAGTATTCTACCCAAAGCAATATACAGATTCAATCCAATCCCTATCAAGCTACCAATGGTATTTTTCAGAGAACTAGAACAAATAATTTCACAATGTGTATGGAAATACAAAAAACCTCGAATAACCAAAGCATTCTTTTTGAGAAAGAAGAATGGAACTAGAGGAATCAACCTGTCTGACTTCAGACTATACTACAAAGCTACAGTCATCAAGACAATATGGTTCTGGCACAAAGACAGAAATATAGATCAACAGAACAAAATAGAAAGCCCAGAGATAAATCCATGCACCTATGGACACCTTATCTTTGACAAAGGAGGCAAAAATATACAATGGAGAAAATACAATCTCTTTAACAAATGGTTCTGGGAAAATGGGTCAACCACCTGTAAAAGAATGAAACTAGAACCCTTTCTAACACCATACACAAAAATAAACTAAAAATGGATTAAAGATCTAAATGTAAGACCAGAAACTGTAAAACTCCTAGAGGAAAACATAGGCAAAATACTCTCTGACATAAATCACCACAAGAACTTCTAAGACCCACCTCCCAGAATAATGGAAATAAAAGCAAAAATAAACAAATGGGACCTAATTAAACTTAAAAGCTTTTGCACAACAAAGGAAACTATAAGCAAGGTGAAACTCTTCAGAATTGGAGAAAATAACAGCAAATGAAGCAACTGACAAAGAATTAATCTCAAAATTTATATAAGCAGCTCATGCAACTCAATACCAGAAAAATAAATGACCCAATCAAAAAATGGGCCAAAGAACTAAACAAACATTTCTCCAAAGAAGACATACAGATGGCTAACAAACACATGAAAAGATGCCCACATCAGCCATTATCAGAGAAATGCAAATCAAACCCACAATGAGGTACCATCTCACGCTGGCCAGAATTGCTGCTATCAAAAAGTCTACACACAATACATGCTGGAGAGGGTGTGGAGAAAAGGGAACCCTCTTACACTGTTGGTGGGAATGCAAACTAGTACAGCCACTATGGAGAACAGTGTGGAGATCCCTTAAAAATCAGGAAATAGAACTGCCATATGACCCAGCAATCCCACTGCTGGGCATACACACCAAGAAAACCAGAATTGAAAGAGACACATGTACCGCAATGTTCATCGCTGCATTGTTTAGAATAGCCAAGACATGGAAGCAACCTAGATGCCCATCAACTGACGAATGGATAAGAAAGCTGTGGTACATATACACAATGGAATATTACTCAGCATTAAAAAAAAATTCATTTGAAGCAATTCTACTCAGATGGACGAAACTGGAGCCCATTATCCAGAGTGAAGTAAGCCAGAAGCAAAAACAACAATACAGTATATTAACACATATATATGGAATTTAGAAAGACGGTAACGAGAACCCAACATGCGAGACAACAAAAGGAACGCAGATGTATAGAATAGACTCTGTGGATGAGGGAAAGGGTGGGATGATATGGGAGAAGGGCATTGAAGCATGTTAATTGTCATGTGTCTAATCAATCGCCAGCCCAGGATTGATGCTCGGGACTGGTGCAGCGAGATTTCCCGGGGGGGAGGGAGGAGCGAGGGAGGCTCCGGAGGGGAAGCATATGTAAACCCATGGTGATATCATGACAATGTATGGCAAAAACAATAAAAAAAAAAAAAAAAGAGACACATGTACCACAAAGTTCATTGCAGCACTGTTTACAATAGCTAGGACATGGAAGCAACCTAGATGTCCATTGGCAGACGAATGCATAAGAAAGCTGCAGTACATATACACAATGGAATATTAATCAGCTATTGAAAAGAACACATTTTAGTCAGCTTTAATGAGTTGGATGAAACTGGTGCCTATTATACAGAGTGAAGTAAGTAGAAAATAAAACACCAATACAGTTTATTAATGCATATATATGGAATTTAGAAAGATGGTAACAATAACCCTATATACAAGATAGCAAAAGAGACACAGATATAAAGAACAGACTTTTGGACTCTGTGGGAGAAGGTAAGGGTGGGATAATTTGAGAGAATAGGATTGAAACATCTGTATTACCATATATGAAATAGATGATCAGTCCAAATTTGATGCATGAAACAGGACACTCAAAGCTGGTGCACTGGGACAACAAGAGGGATGGATGGGGCAGGAGGTGGGAGGGGGGCTCGGGAAGGGGAACACATGTACACCTATGGTTGATTCATGTCAGTTTATGGCAAAAACCATCACAATATTGTAAAGTAATTTGCCTCCAATTAAAAAAAATTTTTTTTAAATAGTCATCAACTGTTTTTATATTTTGTTACATTTCAGTAGTTCCAAGAATTCAAAGAACCTAATAAAAAATATAAATCTTTTTAAAGGAGACACAAAAGCTCAAGAGTGATAGAGTGCAACAAAATAATGAGATACAATTTATTAGAAGAGTTCCAGAGAGAAATAGAAAATAATGACAAAAAATAAAGCCATATTTAAAGCAGCACATACGAGAACAGAAAATTGTGAAAAAGAGTGATGAGGAACATGGATGAGGGAATGGTAATATTGATAATAAGCAGAGATTTTTTAAATTAAAAATAATTGGATATGGGACTTTCTTGGCCATCCAGTGGTTAAGACTCCAGGCCTTCACAGCAGGGGGAGTAAATTTGATCCTTAGTCAGGAAATTAAGATTCCACATGCTGTGTGGCATCCCCCACCCCTCCCCGAAAAATTGGATATGAAATATAGACAAAGAGAACATATTTGTAACTGATGTCCTGAAGGAAAGCAGTAAAAATAATAGAACAAATAATATGTATATATGTAATTGTAGAAAATATTCCAGTAATAAGGACTTAAATGCACTTATCAAAATGTCATTCTAAAAATTTAATCCTGGTTGTGAGGAGATTTTAAAAAAAAGGAAATCCTGATATACTATCCCTTCTTAAATAAGTATTAAAATATTCAAAACAAGCTGTGGTTTTTCAGACATTGCCCAAGTAGCCCAAGATCATGACGCTGATCAAAGAGTAACAACCGATGCGAGTGCTATCATCATACCTGTATTACCAAGAGTATTTAAATATATACCTACAATATGATCAGACATCTCGCATAAGAAGTTACTCAAAAGACAGTGATAGGACTTTCCTGGTGGCTCAGTGAATAAGAAACCAGCTGCCAATGCAGGGGACAAATGTTTGATACCAGGTCTAGGAAGATCCTACATACCGAGGGGCAACTCAGCGTGATTGCCACAAGTACCTAGCCTGCACGCCTAGAACCTGTGCTCCACAAGAGAAGCCCCCACAGTGAGCAGCCCATGTCCTGCAACAGAGAAATCCTGTGCAAGTCAGACCCAGTGCAGCCAAAAAAACAAATAAAAAAGGAAAATTTTTAGCAAGAGAGATGGGAAAACTCATGACTATACAAAGACTTATACAAGAAAGCTCCTATCAGCTTTATTTGTAATTTTAAAAACTTGAGTAAAAACATCTATTAACTGGCAAGTGGATTAACAAAATATGGTATATCCACACAGTGGATACTACCAAGCAATAAAAAGGAATGAACTATTTTTACATGCAACAATATATTCATCTCAAAATCATTATGTTGAGTGAAAGAAACCAGACAAAAAAGTACATATATGGTATGATACCATTTATATAAAATATAAAATTCCAAAATGAAAACTAATGTATAATGTCAGAAAATAGACCAGTGGTCACTGGGAATCAGGGACGAAGGCAGCAATGAATTACGAAGAGGTATGTGAAAACTTTCCAATGTGATGTAATAATTTTATATTTTGTTTGTGATGGTAGTATTCACAAGTGTACATTGTGAAAAATTCATCAAATTGTATATTCTAAATATGTGCAGTTTCTTGCATGTGAGTTTTACCTCGATAAATTTATTACCAAACAGAAATCTCTCCCATGAATGAAGAACACATAAGGATAATGAAGAAAAAAATTTAATATTTTGAAATATTTTTCTCATTTTACATAATACTGTATTTAAAAGGAAATCATTTCCATTTTCTTGAAAGTCATTTAATAAGATATAATGTCCAGGATAAGTTTTCAATATTCATAATATAAAGAAAAGATAGATACTTATACTATCATATAAATGTAGTCATACATATATACACACATTAAGACATGTATGAGAGAAAGAGACATAGAGACTTATTTACTGGGAGAGCTCCTAACATCAGCATCATGCTTTTAGTGAAAAGCAGAAGCATTCCTATTAAGGTCAGATACAGATAAAGATTCTTTTATCACTGTAATTTAACGTTATCCCAGAATTATTAGCCAAGAGAAAAAATAAGAAGTATAAATATTGGAGGGGGAAAATAAATTTATCTCTATGTTAAACCGAAATTATACAACCCCCAAATTCTAAAGATTTAACTATAAAAAACCACAAAGAGTGGCAGAGTCCAATAGGCTGTCTGGGTACACTACTCATATAAACTTAATAGCTTTATTATATAAGGGCTAATGATTTAAAAAGGAGATTAAAAAAAAAAAGCCAATACCAGAAATTCTCTATGGTATATTAAATGGATAAAAGGTACAAAACACTATCAGATGCTACTCTTTGTGTTTAAAATTTTATAAATAATATTCTGCATGCATAATTTATCTCTGGGAAAAAACTCAGAAACTGTTTAATGGAGATAATATACTATAGAACTTGCAGCATCTTCCCAAGATATGTTTGTCTTATCATGAAAGGGAAATTCTTAGAATCTTTAATCCTCTGAGTCCTTGCTGCCTGCAAAGTTGGCATCACCTTTGAGCTTGTCAGAAATGCAGAATCTCAGGCCTTGCTCCAGATACACTGAATCACAATTTGTATCTCATTAAAGCTACTCTGTTGCTGACGTGAACATTAACATGTGTGAAGCATTGCACTAAGAAATCAGTTCATATTTGTTTAGTTGAGAGTCTGGAGAATATTTTTGAGAGAACCAGAAAGAAAAAAACCCTTTATGGAGTTCATACAAACCAAAGAAAATCCAGAGTCATTACAGAGAGTGTCAAAAAACAGAAAGAAAAATAAAAGAAGCCTCCACCTTTAATTATGTATTTCAAACAATTACTATTTGTTTGAAAGAATTAAATCTTGCCTGTCAACAGCTATTCCATCTTTCATACTGATGCTTTGAAAAGGAATGAAAGGGGCTTGCCTGGTGGCTCAGAAGGTAAAGAATCTACCTGCCATGCAAATGACCTGGGTTCGATCCTTGGGTCGGGAAGATCCTTTGGAGAAGGAATGGCTACCCATTCCAGGGTACTTGCCTGGGAAACCCCAAGGACAGTGGAGCCTGGGATAGGCCATTTTTAAATAGTTACTTTGTTTACTGTTAGATAAGTCTTTTCCAGAGAGTATTTTTACCTCCAATTAATTGAACCAACAAAGAATAAAAACATAATATGTAGCATTTTCCATTCTTTAGAAATATTCAAAATCATTAATTTAATTATCTACTTGCATCAGTTCAGTTCAGTTCAGTCACTCAGTTGTGTCCAATTCTTTGCAACTCCATGGCCTGCAGCACGCCAGGCCTCCCTGTCCATCACCAACTCCCAGAGTAACCTCAAACTCATGTTCATTGGGTCAGTGATGCCATCCAACAATCTTATCCTCTGTCATCCCCTTCTTCTCCCACCTTCAATCTTTCCCAGCATCAGGGTCTTTTCCAAGGAGTCAGTTCTTCTCATCAGGTGGCCAAAGTATTGGAGGTTCAGCTTCAGCATCAGTCCTTCCAATGAGTATTTAGGACTGATTTCTTTAGGATGAACTGGTTGGATCCCCTCACAGGCCAAGGGACTCCCAAGAGTCTTTTCCAACACCACAGTTCAAAAGCATCAATTCTTTGGCGACCAGCTTTCTTTACAGTCCAACTCTCACATCCATACATGACTACTGGAAAAACCATAGCTTTGATGAGATGGACCTTTGTTGGCAAAGTAATGTCTCTGCTTTGCATACTAAAGGGTGAATTATTATTTTCAGCTGTATGAGAAATCTATAAGTATTTGGTGATGGGAAATTATTACCACACTAATCAAAGGATGTAAAGTTATTTTCATTATATGATAAGAATTTTCTACATTCCCCAAATTATAAACAATATTTTCATTTCCTCTAGAAATAATCTTAGACCCAACAGATATACTTTTACAATTTGAAGATTTTCAGAGTTAGCCAATATAACAAATACACAAAAGAATCAAGTAGTGCTCAATCTTCTTAGACTATGAAACTAGGTTTAGCAAATCACCAACTAGTCAAATATAAACTACAGGAAAAATAATGAACTAGCATAAGGAATTGATCTGTAGTGTCTCTGAAGAGAACTTTTAAAAAGTATAATATTAAAAATATTAAATAGCTTTTAAAAAGTATATGTCTGGCAGGCATGTTTTCTGTTTGACAAAGTAAGAGCCTAGTGGGACACAGTCAAGTATGAAAGATATTTAATATAAGTTCAGTTCAGTTCAGTTGCTCAGTCGTGTCCAACTCTTTGCGAATCCATGACCACAGCACACCAGGCCTCCCTGTCCATCACCAACTCCCGGAGTTTACCCAAACCCATGTCCATCGAGTTGGTGTTGCCATTCAACTATCTCATCCTCTGTCATCCCCTTCTCCTCCTGCCCTCAGTCTTTCCCAGCATCAGGGTCTTTTCAAATGAGTCAGCTCTTCGCATAATAGGGGATAAATCAGTTGCCTAAAAATCAATCTTGATTCTTTGGAAACTAATGTACGTCCCAGTAAGGATGACTCATTGTGTTTTCTGGCATCAAATTGGGTACCCTAGTCAGGCATCAAACTGAGTACTCTGTTCAGATAAAATTTAAGAACTACCGAGACCTTTTTGCTAAACAACAGAAATTCAAATCCTTCCTTGGTGGCTCAATTGGTAAAGAATTGCCTCCAGTGCGAGAGACCTAGGTCCGATCCCTGGATCAGGAAGATTTTCTGGAAGAGGGCATGGCAACCCACTCCAGTATTCTTGCCTGGAGAATCCCCATGGATAGAGGAGCTGGTGGGCTGCAGTCCATGGGGTCGCAAAGAGTCAGACACGACTGAATAAGCACAGCACAGATATTCAAATACTCTATCAGTTATGTATATGATTGGTTTAAGTTGTTCAGTGAAAATTATAAGGAAACACAAAGGTCTAGAAAAACCAAAACAATATTGAAAGAGAGCAAATTTTCTCTGGAAGATTCACACATCCAAGTTTCAACACTTACAACAAACCTACAGTAATCAAAACAGTGTGGCATAGCATAGCATAGGATAAATGTATTGACTGGTGGGATAGAATGAAGTTTCCAGAAACAGTCTTTTGTGGTCAAGTGATTTTTGACAAGGATACCCAACAAATCAGTGGAAAAATAGAGTCTTTTCATCAAACATTGTTCAGACAATAGGATTTCCTCTTGCCAAACAATGAAGTTCATCTCCTCCCTCACATTCTACCAAAAATTTTAATTCAGAATGGATTATAGACTTTAAAGTAACACATCAAGCTATAAACCTGCTGCAAGAAAATATAGAAGAAAATCTTTGTAACCTTAAATTAGACAAAGACTTCCTAGATATGACATTGAAAACATAGGAAACCAAGAAAAAATAAATTGGATTCAATTAAAAGTAAAAGCTTTTTTGCTTCAAATGACACCATCAAGAAAATAAAAGGAAAACACACAGGATGGGATAAAATATTTACAAATTATCTGTCCAATTTGTTTTTAGACATGTATCTGAAATATATAAAGAACTCCAATAACTTCATAATAAATTAAATCATTCAACTAATAAATGGGTGAAGGGTATGAATACACATTTCTCTGAAGAAGATATATAGCTGACCAATAAACATATAAAAAGATAATCAACATTATTAATCATTAAGTATATGCAGATCAAAATAACAAGATACTATTTCACACAGACTAGGATGTTATAAACATAAAAGCAGCCAATAACAAGTGTTGATAAGGAGGTAGACTAATTGGAACTCTGATACGTTGCTGGTGGGAATACAAAATAGTATAGCCCCTCTGGAAAACAGTATGGCAGTTTCTTAGACGGTTAAATATAGAGTTATGATATAGCTCCGTCATTCCACTCTTTGATAATACACCAAAGAGAACAGAAGTAAAACACACAAAAATTTTTACAGGAATGTTTACAGCAGCATTTTTCATAATAGCCAGACTACAAATACAACCCAAATGTTCATCACCTGATGACAAAATGTAGAGTATCCATAAAAATGTATGTTATTCAAAAGTAAAAATGCGTGAATATTGATACATGTAAGGACATAGATGAACCCTGAAAATATTATGCTAAGTGAAAGAAGCCAGTCATAACAGAGCACATACTGTATAGCTTACTTACGTGAAATGTTCAGATAGGCAAATATAAAGAGAGAGAATAGATTAATCATTGTCTGGGGCTGTGGGCATTGAGGGCCAATGGGGAATGACTGCTAATATGTTCCAGGATTTCTGTTGGGGGTACCTAATGCATTTTAAAACTGATGTGCATTCTGGGAACCCTACTTAATTCACTGTGGTGATCCAAATAAGAAGGAAGTCCAAAAGGAGGTGGTGGTGCGGGGGAGGTGGACACATATGTGTATGTATGGCTGATTCACTTTGCTGTACAGTAGAAACTAATATAACATTGTAAAGCTCCAAAATCATTGTGGACTGTGATTGTAGCCATGAATTTCAAAAACACTTGCTCCCTGGAAAAAAGCTATGACAAACCTAGACAGCATATTAAAAAGAAGAGATATTATTTTGTGGACAGAAGTCTGAATAGCCAAAGCTATGGTTATTCTAGTAGTCATGTACTACTACCAGATGTAGAGATGTGAGAGCTAGACCATAAAGAAGGCTGAGAGCCAAAGAACAGAGCCTTTTGAACTGTGGTGTTGGAGAAGATTCTCAAGAATCCCTTGGACAGCAAGGAGATCAAACCAGTCAATCCTAAAGGAAATCAACCCAGAATGTTCAGAAGAACTGAGGCTGATGCTGAAGCTCCAATACTTTGGCCACCTGATGTGAAGAGCTGACTCACTGAAAAAGATGCTGATGCTGGGAAAGTTTGAAGACAGGAGGAGAAGGGGATTATAGAGGATGAGATGGTTGGATGCCATCACTGACTCAATAGGCATGAGTTTGAGAAAGCTCCGGAAGATGGTGAAGGATTGGGAAGCCTGGCGTGCTGCAGTCCATAGGACTGCAAAGAGTCAGACACATATGAGCAACTGAACAGCAACAACAAAAACAATTATACTTCAATAAAAATTAATTAAAAATTTTTAAAAAATGACATGAATATACTAAAACCCAATAAGTTATACACTTTAAGTGGGCAAATTGTATGGTATGTAAATGATAGCACATTAAAACTATTCAAAATATCTTGGGAAGCTAATGTTAAATCTTTGAGACTTGTTTTATGTAAAATTTAAGAAAAAGTTTTTTTTTAAGAGAAAGAAAACAGTATGAGTTTCTAAAGTTAAAACTGGCAAGAATTTAAAATACATGCTACAAATGTAAAATATGTTCAGTACAGTCACTCTGACAGTATCCTCACCTTGAATAATTTAATTTTCAAATATTTACACATTCTTTTAAGATGCAAGAGAGTGGAATCAGTATGTGGAAACACTGTAAACTCTTCAGAGAATTTCCATCACATAAACCTTCCACAATATTCAGTCTCAAATAACTGTTTCAGAAAAAAATCTTTGAAAGTGTTTCTGTTAGATAATTTCTAGTAGAATGTGAAGTTCTAGTCCATCAAGTTTATGGTGTTTATATAGTTAAAATATAGACGATGGCTCTGAGAGACTAGTACATTTCTGAGGTTTGAGAAACAATAAGAAATGTGACATTATAATAAATCCATGTTTTAAAATGTGTACTAAGTGAAAATACATTAATATTTTTAACTGGAAATGTGTTAATTACTCTCTGACGTTGTAGTGGCAAAAAGAATTTGACTCTTAGCTATAAGGAATTCACATTTGAAAGGTAATTTAAGCTGAAATTGAAATATTAAATAGAAATAAATATACTGTGAAGTCAAATGAATGCCTTGCAAATAGTGGGAAGCTGCCCTATAGCACACGGAGCTCAATTCCATGCCCTGTGATGACCTAGAGGGGCGGGATGGGCAGGTGGGAGGGAGGCTCAAGAAGGAGGGGATATATGTATACTTATAACTGATTCATGATGTTGTACAGCAGAAACTAACAAAACATTGTGAAGCAATTATATTCTAATTTTAAGAATGATTCTTGAATTACCCACGTGGACCTAATGTAATCACAAGTGTCTTTAAAAGATGCAAGGAAGCAGAAGAATAAGTAATGAAATGTGCTGTCTTCCTAGACCCTCGGAAGGAATGCAGCCTGCTTACACCTTGAATTTAGCTCAATAAGACCCATTTTGGACTTCTCCAGAACTGTTAGAGAATAAACTTGCATTATCTTAAGCCATGAGATTGTAGGAACTTGTTTAGCAGCGATAGGAAATTAACACAGATAGCACGTGAAACTGACTATGTATACCGCAACTTCCACTCCCTTCCTTTCACCCTTAATGCATAGGAATTTCTGATCAAAACTTATCGGATCCAGTTTGGTATCTCCAGGATCCAGCATGGTGCCCAGAATACAGTAAACACTTGGAAAATACTTGCTGAATCAAATAAATGAATGAAAGGCTACTTTTAGTTGTCCAAGTTTATTTTTTCCTATTACATAATTTTTTTATGATCTCATACTTGAAATTGACAAGTGATTTTTTTGGACAGACCAAACAGAATGGCTAATTGGGAGGCTTCATGTTAGTAATCAGATATTTAAGTGGATATCCATTAGCAGTTCACTTCCCTGCTGTTTTTCTTACATTTGAGGACAAAATTTACGTCTTGTAAATCACTCCAGTTGCCGTTTTAAAAGACTCTAATAGAATGAATGGGTCCTAGAACATAAGCCTTGAAAATATAGTCTGAAATCAGAGCCTGTGAAAACCTGAAGAAAGACTGAGCAGAAAACCCAAGGGGCTCTTATTTGGAGTTAGAAATCTCAACATTCTCTTTTTCTTTTCTCCACCAAGCTATTCAGTTCTAACTTAATCGTTTTCAGTTAGTACTACTTATAATCATATATCTGCAGGAACCCCTCCCTCCTACAGTCACATTAAAATACCTTGTTTCAAAGGTAGTAGGGCTGTGAAAATTGGTATTGCATTCATCTGAAATGCTTTATACAGTGAAAAAACTTTGTTTACTAATCACTGCCATGGAATTATTCATATTAAAAATAATTCTGAGTACTCTGAACATTTAACACCTTATTCACAGCATTTCACACACTTCAGAAAAATAGTTTTCATTAGAAAATAGAGAAAAACCTCAGAAAAAAAGCATTTCATTATCCCGTCACATTATTTTAAGTTATGTAAGCAATCATTTTTAAAAACTTTTGGTGCTCATTCTTTCTGACTTTCTATCCATTTCAAGATTTTAGCCAATTATCTTCAAAGTGTACCTTGAGGTTGGCATGTAATTTGAAATTATTGCATTGAAAACACTTTAAGGGTGAAAGTCACCCCTGAAAGAGTAAATACTAGGTTAATGTTGAGATAAACCAAAGTGGCCTTAGGCAGCTAGAGACTTGCCAGGTACTGTCAGCCAGGCCTTGGTATTGTGAGGGGCTGGCCTGGCACCCCTAGCTGGTCCCTGGTGTTTTCCTGTTAAATATCAACAGTTTTAAGAGCACCAGCGTCAGCAGAGACCACTCTGTGAATATGTTGGATCAAGACAAAAACAAGACCACTCTGTAATTATGTATGAACACTTAAAAAAAAAAATGTTCTGAGCCTCCCTCCATTCCTCTATCTTGTCTGATATGATGAAATATGGCTTTTTTTTTTTTTACTAACTACAGATTGAGTTTCTTCATTCTAATTTACCCTCATCCAAGATAAGATTTATTGAGATACTCAGTTAAAGAATTATCCGTGCTTCCTGATAATGCTTTATCCAGAGTGAAGCTCTGCTCCCTTAAATCATCCATAAGGCCACCTAACCAAAGCCCAGACCCTCCATGGAGTAATTCCTTCTTAATACCTTAATACCTGATGTCTTGCATTTTGCTCATGCTGTGTATTTCCTGTCATTGCTGTTAACAGTCAACCCAATTCACTTAACTCTTGTGGTGTTTCTGGAGGCCTTTGGTCTGAGAATACAGACATTTCAGAGAATGTGAAAAAAAAATCAGAAAATCTGTTTGTTCAATTTTTGTATGTTATTTATATACTCTGAAACTTTTTGAGTGTTTACAGTGTCTGGCTTAATTCTAGGTGGTGAGGATTCTGATGAGAAAATGTAAAAAGTTCTAGTTCTTATGGTCTTCAGGTCTTTCTTACTGGCCTGGGGTAAAGAACCTGGCTGCCAATTCAGGAGATGTGGATTCAGTCCCTGAATTCAGGAGATGTGATTCAGATCCCCTAGAGAAGGAAATGGCAACCCACTCCAGTATTCTTGCCTGGGAAATCCCGTGGACAGAGGAGCCTGGAGGGCTACACACCATGGGGTCGCAAAAGAGTCAGACACGACTTAGCGACTAAACAACAACTTATGGTATTAACACTATACAGTATTGGGTTTGATGGTCATGATGGAAAGAGATTAAATGTTTCCTCAAAATATTGGAGGAAATCCATTTGTATATAACAATGTTTCTTCTGGATACTTATGTATAATTTTCTCTGTGTGGCTCTGTTTTAGGGGTTTCTAAGTAAAGGAATGTACCTTAGAAAAAATTGTCCTATAACACACACAGTTGTATAGAGAAGTTATAAGGCAGATGTGCTTTAAAGAAAGTACTCTATGCATTCTGTGTATGACAATGCACTAATGTGCTTATTTTTATCTGTAGAACTGTATCAATGCTTTTCCTGTTCAGAAAGAGATTCTCTTGTAAATTCTCTAAGGTTTTTATCATCTAGGTAATTCATTCATCTTCAGTGTCCCTTTTAGATATGGATTTTTTAAAAAGTGTTTACCACTCTCCAATGTTGTAATTTTTACTGTAGGCCCTTCACATTATCTATCAATAAGAGATTTCTCAGGATTATAAACTAGGCCTATTGCTTTACAGAGTGAATAGCTTTTAGCAGACTGTCTCCTCCTGAATGTTCCATGTTAGACAAGCTATCTCCTTTGTGGCTCAGTGGTAAAGAATCTGCCTGCAGTGCAGAAGACCTGGGTTCAGTCCCTGGGTTGGGAAGATCTCCTGGAGGAGGGCATGGCAGCCCACTCCAGTATTCTTGCCCGGAGAATCCTGTGGACAGAGGAATCTGGCAGGCTACAGTTCATGGGGCCTCAAAGAGTTAGAATTGACTGAATAACTATTTCAGTGTGTGTGTGTAGGGTGGGGTAGGGTGCTTCCCAGGTGCGCTAGTGGTAAAGAACCCACTTGCCAATGCAGGAAATGTAAGAGACATGGCTTCAATCCCTGGGTCAGGAAGATCCCTGGAGGAAGGCATGGCAATCCACTCTAGTATTCTTGCCTGAAGAATCCCACTGACAGAGGAGCCTGGTGGGCCACACTCCATAGGACTGCAAAATGTTGGACACGACTGAAGCAACTTAGCATGCATGCACACACTCCTTTGTCAGAGTTACTTTTCAATAGTATGGTGACAGTGCCATATTTCTCTATATAATTTTATCTAAAGACGTACAGATGCCAGAGTTGCACCATAAAGAAGGCTGAATGCTGAAGAACTGATGATTTCAAATTGCGGTGCCGTTAAAGACTCTTGAGAGTCACTTGGACTGCAAGGAGATCAAACCAGTCAATCCTAAGGAAATAAACTCTAAATATTAACTGGCAGGACTGATGCTGAAGCTCCATACTTTGGCCACCTGATGCGAGCAGCTGACTCATTGGAAAAGACTCCGATTCTGGGAAATATTGAAAGCAAGAGAAGGGGGCAACAGAGGATGAGATGGTTGGATGGCATCATTGACTTTGTGGACATGAGTTTGAGCAAACTCCGGGAGATAGTGAAAGACAGAGAAACCTGGCAAACTGCAGTCCATGGGGTGACTGGACAACAACAACAAGGATAAATATCATGTTATGGAATATGGATTGATCATGTTATCTATCATTTCAAAAGAGTACTCTTCAGCCAAGATAGATTAGTGGGAAAAAATATAATTAATAACCCAAAGATTCTCCCTCTCTGCCTCAAATTTTTACTTTATTTCCAAATCATACCATCAGGTGATATATTTAGCTTTGTTGTTATTTGTTTCTTAAATGTTATTATTGGGGTATAATTGCTTTACAGTGTTGTGTTTGTTTCTGCTGTACAATGAAGTGAATCTGCTGTTTGTATACGTATATTCCTTCCCTCTTGAACCTCCCTCTCACCTTCCTCCTCCCACCCCTCTAGGTCATCACAGAGCACCAAACTGCACTCCCTGTATTACACAGCAGGTTTCCTATTATACTAGCTATCTGTTTTACACATGGTGGTGTAAAAGCTAGCATCGGTGCTACTGTTTCTTTCTTTCTTTTATTTTTAATCCAAAATGTGTTTATTGGGATGGCTTCCCGTTCATCTCGATACAGGATACTTTAAGTGCTGCTTCCGTCTGAAAGAGCATCCTTCTGTAAGCCTTGCCTTTCCTCCTGTAGGCTGGCAGAGGACAGCAGAGCAGCCAACACACAAAACTACTGTTTGTGCATGGCTAAAGACGGTGGTGATTTTATAGCATCCTGGGCATTTTCCATCCATGAAATAGGAATTGGGACTCTGCACCAGGCACTTCTTCTTGTGTTTCCTCTTCTCCTCTTCTGGAGAGGGGTGAAGAAGATCCTTTGTGAGAGGCATGTTCTCGTGAGGAGGTCGTCACCGCCGGAAAAAGCAGTGCTACTGTTTCCATTTGTCCCACAATCTCCTTTTCCTGCTGTGTCCACAAGTTCGTTCCTTACATCTGCATCTCTTCCTGCCCTGAAGATAGGTTTTTCTGTACTATTTTTCTAGATTCCATATATACGCATTGCTGTACAGTTTTTATTTTTCTCTTTCTGACTCACTTCACTCTTTATGACACACTGTCTCCGGGTGATTTTTGGGTCATTGCAGGCTCACTGGAATATAGTGGTCCTGAATTTACAGAGGGGAGCTGATAAAATGGATGCTCTGTTGAATACCTTTTATCACGTAATCCCTTAATTTTGTCCATCTGTCAACATTTTACCTTATGATGATACCGAATGTAAGAAACACCCCTTGGTTAGGAAGGTGGAGTCTGTCAAACAGAAAACAAGCAGCCGGTGTGCAGGACATGGTGATCTTTCCCCAAATTGCTTTGGTCTGACTCAGAACAGGATAGAATTTTCAAACCATTTGCCTTTAAACATTCTATTTAGAATTTGGTGCACTTTTTAGGTAATCTGTTCTTCATTTATCAATGATAAAAACAGTGAACAAATTAATTGCTAGCATGAAAGTGCTATAATCTCTCATAATTATACAGATTTTAAAAGTCCATGTGGGTGGACTGTTATTAAGTATTGGCACAATTTGTTCCTGAGTAGGTGGCAGTGCTGTGCCCAACGTGTCGGGAAATAAGATTGAATCCAAAGGAACGCAAGAAGCATTTTCTTTATCAAAGTATATTTAAACACAGAGGAAAATGAGCTGTATTGTCAGACTTGCTTTTGGAGTAAAAGTCAAAATACCTCAGCCTATGCAAGAATAAAGCCTTTTATGATCTTGTATTTGTCTGCCTCCACTGCTTCTCAATTTTCATGATGCTGTGGCTGTGTTTCCTGACTACTTTCACAGGTTTCAGGATTTTTTAGTATTTTTCTTCTTAGCCAAGACAACTTCCTGTCTATTTCTCCCACTCTCGAAAGAGGTTATCCTGCTTATGTTTTCAAATTCTGTTTCCGTATCATCTTTCCTGGGGCTTCCCAGGTGGCTCAGGGGTAAAGAATCCACCTGCCATTGCAGGAGAGGCAGTCAGGAGATGTGGGTTCAACCTCTGGGTTGGCAAGATCTCTTGGAGAAGGGAATGACAGCCCACCCGAGTATTCTTGCCTGGAGAATCCCATGGACAGAGGAGCCAGAGGACCCCAGTCCATAGGGTCACATAGAGTCAGACACTACTGAGTGCACACGCGCATGCGTGCGTGTACACACACACACACACACACACACACACACACACACACACACACACACATACACATCATCTCTCCCAGGTGAAGCCTTCCTGAATCTCTCAGGTGCCCTGTCTTGTATTCCTTTACAACACTTTGATACTATCATTTATTAAAAGACTTTTTAAAATATTGCATGGAATTTGTTACAATATTGTTTCTGCTTTATGTTTTCTTATCATTTTTATTTTTTTGCCATGAGGCCTGTGGGATCTTTATTCCTCTACCAGGGATCAAACTCATGTCCCCTGCATTGGAAGGCAAAGTCTTAACCACTTGACTGTCAGGGAAGTCCTGTATATTCCTATTTAAAAAATTACCAAATTATTTTGAGCACTTGCCTCCTTGCCTGTCTTTCCAGTTGGATTGTAAGAAATTTCAGTGCAAGAACATGATCTCATTCATATTTATATTCTTGCCTTCTCAGTTATTTGAATGAATGATTTAATTAGTTAATCTCAAAGCATGAATACATCTCTATTAATAAACAATTTCATTCATTAATCTAAATAACCCAGTTAGAAACCTTTTTTAAATAAAATAACTGAATAGTACCCTCTTAATTTTAATGGATCTAAATATGTATATTCATATCCTGGGTTTTTTGTTTGCTTGTTTTCTGTTGAAACTAGGATAGGAGCAGATTTCTGCATCCATGCTCCTAACACCTTTATTCCCAGTAGACAAGAGGTAGAAACAACTCCAATCTCTATTGACGGATGACTGGACAAACTAAATATGGTCTATACATACAATGCTGCTGCTGCTAAATCGCTTCAGTCGTTTCCGACTCTGTGCGACCCCATAGACAGAAGCCCACCAGGCTACCCTGTCCCTGGGATTCTCCAGGCAAGAACACTGGAGTGAGTTGCCATTTCCTTCTCCAATGCATGAAAGAGAAAAGTGAAAGTAAAGTCATTCAGTCATGTCCGACTCTCAGAGGCCCCATGGACTGCAGCCTACCAGGCTCCTCCATCCATGGGATTTTCCAGGCAAGAGTACTGGAGTGGGGTGCCATTTCCTTCTCTGTAGGATCTAACAAGCACATGAAAAGATGCTCAACATCACTCATTATCAGAGAAATGCAAATCAGACCCACAATGAGGTACCAGCCAGTTGGAATGGCTGCCATCAAAAAGTCTATAAACAATAAATGCTGGAGAGGGTGTGGAAAAAAGGGAACCCTCTTACACTGTTGGTGGGAATGCAAACTCGTACAGCCACTATGGAGAACAGTATGGAGATTCCTTAAAAAACTGGAAATATCAATCGCCAGCCCAGGGTTGATGCTCGGGGCTGGTGCACCGAGATGTCCCAGGGGGAGGGAATCGGGAGGGAGGAGGGAGGGGGGTTCTGGAGTGGGAGCATATGTAAACCCATGGCGGTTTCATGTCATTGTATGGCAAAACCAACACAATAAAAAAAAAAAAAGAAATACTCAAAAAAAAAATCCTAAAAAAATAC
Source organism: Antilocapra americana (assembly GCA_007570785.1). Lineage (NCBI taxonomy): Eukaryota > Metazoa > Chordata > Mammalia > Artiodactyla > Antilocapridae > Antilocapra > Antilocapra americana. The sequence continues at coordinate 15,618,469 of ML661908.1, forward strand.
CCAACAAAAAACTGGAAATAGAACTGTCATACGACACAGCAATCCCACTGCTGGGCATACACATCGAGGAAACCAGAATTGAAAGAGACACATGTATCGCAATGTTCATTGCAGCACTGTTTACAATAGTCAGGACATGCAAGCAACCTAGATTTCCACTGGCAGAAGAATGAATAAGAAAGCTGTAGTACATATACACAATGGAATATTGCTTAGCTATTAAAAAGAATGCATTTGAATCAGTTCTAATGATGTGGATGAAACTGGAGCCTATTATACAGAGTGAAGTAAGGAAGAAAGAAAAACATCAATACAGTATATTAACACATATTTATGGAATTTAGAAAGATGGTAATGATGATCCTATATGCAAGACAGCAAAAGAGACAGATGTAAAGAACAGACTTTTGTACTCTGTGGGAGAAGGCAAGGGTAGGATGATTTGAGAGAACACAGTGAAACATGTATATTACCATATGTGAAACAGATGACTAGTCCAAGTCTGATGCATGAAATAGGACACTCAAAGCCAGTGCTCTGGGATAATCCAGAGGGATGGGATGGGGAAGGAGGTGGGAGGGATATTTTGGACAAGGGGACACATGGACACCTGTGGCTGATTCATGTCGACATATGGCAAAAAGTACCAAAATATTGTAAAGTAATTAACCTCTAATTAAAATTAATTAATTAATTTAAAAAAGAAATTCTGATATATGCTATAATAGGGATAACCTTTGAAAATGTTAAATAAGTGAAATAAGTCAGACACAAAAGGACAAATATTATATGATCCTGTTTGTTTATGGAGTGGTCAAATTCGTAGAGACAGAAGGTAGAATAGTGGCTCCCAGGTGTTGGGGAGAGGGGTGACCAGGGAGTTACTATGTAATGGGGACAGGGTATCAGTTCAGAATGATGAAAAATTTCTAAAGATGGATAGCAATGGTGGTTGCACAACATGAACGTACTTAATGCCATTGAACTGTATTTCTAAAAATGGTAAACTTTATATTTGTGTATCAGTTCAGTCACTCAATTGTGTCTTACTCTTTGTGACCCCATGGACTGCAGCACACCAGGCCTCCCTGTCCATCACCAACTCCCAGCATTTGCTCAAACTCATGTCCATTGAGTTGGTGATGCCATCCAACCGTCTCATCCTCTGTCATCCCCTTCTCCTCCAGCCCCCAATCCTTCCCAGCATCAGGGTCTTTTCCAATGAGTCAGTTCTTTGCATCAGGTGGCCAAAGTATTGGAGTGTCTGTATACTTAACCACAATTCAAAAACTTGTATTACAACATGTTACACAGACAGTCTCTAGATGAAAGAAGTAATCATACATTAGAACATTTTTAGCTGGGTGAAGTTAGAATGGAGACTAGAAACATTACCCTCACGAGACTGAGACAAAAGGCCTGGGACACTCCTTAATTTATATGGAGCTCAAGGATCTCATAAGAAAAAAAAAAACTTGGTCATATCCTATAACTGGGATACAGAATTTTTTAATAAGAGTAAGATGCAGAAAAATAATGGTGTTCTTGGCCATAAAGAAGTCTCATGGGACATGTCAGACAGAAAATAGGAATTATTATTGGCAGGAGTAATGCCTGGAGGTTTAATGGAATACATCCTATACTCGGCCATCTCCTTTCCCTCCCCTGCTTTGTGGCCTGAGGAACAGAAGGCTGTGGTATAAAGGGGAAAAGAAAATGCCACGAGAGGGTCAGCTACTCTCTGAGAAGCAACCTGTATGAACTGGTCGGGAAAAGAAAGAGGAGCTCGCCTACCAAAAGGAGAAGGGGATGAGCCGCAGAGTCAGTGGCAATGGTACAAAGTAGCTGCATGTTTGTGGCAGCGGGCAGAGACATTAGGGATGGAAACCAGCCTAGCTAGCAATATGTAGGTCCCAAGGGCAGCCAACTATGGTGATCAAGAATGTAAAGAGCAATGGATCCCATGATGTCAAAATGGGAAAGTTGCTGGCTACAGCACGGATTGTAAAAAAAAATCTTGGTCTTCTCTTAGTTAAGTGTGGGGACTTAAAGGGCATTGAAGTATGAAATATTGCTATAAATATGAGCTATTTGAACCCATCGGTGTGTAAAATCAGACCACATAAGGGTTTTACATAATATGGATATATTTGAAATATTAAGGCTAGAGGTTTAGTTTCCATAAAGTGTGATTTCATATAAATACTAATAGCATTTTCTTTTATTCTCTGACTAAAACTTAAAAACATTAATTATTTCAATTCCATCCACCCCCAACCTTAAGACCTAAGAGTCCTAAAGTTAAGACTATCCAACAATTATAGAAACTCCTTGCTTTCAATCACAGAAACTGAAAATCTGTTTGAACTACCATCCTCATCTATTTTGTAACATTTGTTACTTTTAATTAAATGGGTATGTCAGTATAAATCCAGTAAAGAGAAGAAATGAGGAAAAAGGCTTTCTTCCACATAACAAGCTTTAGGTATATCTCCCCAGAGGATGTATTCTGTTCTACCCCACAAAATTGAAAACAAGTGGAAATCAAGAGATTCCTGCAATAAACAATCCTTTAAATATCATCTCCAGGGACTTCCCTGGTGGTCCAGTGGTTAAGACTCAGCCTTCTGATGCAGGGACTATGGGTTCGGTCCCTGGTCAGGGAGATAAGATTCCCACATATCTCACAGAAAAACCAGAATACAAACAACAGAAGAAATGTGGTAACAAATTCAATAAAGACTAAAAGTGGTCCATATTAAAAACAAATCTTAAAAAAAACATATCCAAATATATTCCACTGGAACACTGCACAGGAGAGAAAACAATTAACTCTTTCTACCCACAAGAAGAAGAAACTATAATCTGTTTTTGCTCAGGCTAAAGATATTTTACTTGGCAAGGTGATGGCTGCGTTGTTCACAGGCAGGAAGAGAGGACAAAAGAGACAAAACATATAGTTGCAGCAGAAAAAGAAAGAATTTAGAGTTGCGAACATGAATGGGAAGAGTAGATAACTTCTGAGGGGGGCTATTCAACAAATCCTTATTTTCTAATTGTGTTTTATGTTTGGTGAGTCTGAAAATAGACACCCAGTCCAAACAGGATCAAATAGATACTTTCTTCCCAGGTTGAAATATGGACCCAGAAAATGGAGACAATTAGTCATCAAAGCCAAGTCTAGTGAATGATTATGTTCAAGGACAAAACTGTCTGCCATGCCTGTGATTTAGTCCCTACAGCAGTACCAATTCTTTCCCTACCCACCTCTTTGTTACTCAGCCTTTTCTTTTTCTCTGAGATACTTCAGTATCTTTCAAACGAATTCCTTTTCTCTTCCTCTTCCTCCCTGTCCTCACTTAAGACTGCTTGAATGGATTTCTGTAGTTTGCATCCAAAAGAATCCTAATAAATACAGAAAGAAAGAAAGTGAAATCTATCAGTCATGTCTGACTCTTTGCGGCCCTATGGACTGTAACCTACCAGGTTCCTCCGTCCATGGGATTTTCCAGGCAAGAATATTGGAGTGGGTTGTCATTTCCTTCTCCAGGAGATCTTCCCGACCCAGGGATTGAACCCAGGTCTCCTGCATTGTAGGCAGATGCTTTACCGTCTGAGCCACCAGGGAAGCTCAGAGGTTATGGAATAAAACCTTTGAAATGTGGAGCAAATCAGTAAAACTTTCCAAGAAGCACTAACAGGGCCAGGATTTCTTCAGAAGGTATTAGTCCAAGAGTCAAGAAGGGACTGATATCCAAGATAAAAGAATGCATCAAGAAGCAAAGTAAAAATAGAGACACAGACTTAGAGATGAAACATGGATATCAAAGGGGAAAGGGGCAGGTGGGACAAACTGGGAGATTGGGATTGATATATACATACACTATTGATACTGTGGATAAAATAGATAACTAATGAGAACCTAAGGTATAGTTCAGGGAACCCTAATGAGTGCTCTGTAGAGAACTAAATGGGGAGGAAATCCAAAAAAGAGGGGATATATGTACATATGACTTTCCTGGTGGCTTAGATGGTAAAGCGTCTGCCTACGATGCTAGAGACCCAGGTTCAATCCCTGGGTCGGGAAGATCCCCTGGAGAAGAAAATGGCAACCCACTCCAGTACTCTTGCCTGGAAAATCCCATGGACGGAGGATCCTGGTAGGCTACAGTGCATGGGGCCACAAAGAGTCAGACACTACTGAGCGACATCACTTTCACTTTTCACTTTTCACTTTTCACGTGTACATATAGCTGATTCACTTCATTACACAGCAGAAACTAATACAGCATTGTAAAGTGTCAACTACGAATTGGCACCAGCCTGTCCACTGCAAACTGGCACTTGACAAGAGCATTTGTTAGAGACTAAACAGCAACAACAAGGGCATTTGCCATCTGCCTCTGCAGAGATTGAACCCTGTGAGCTGCTGTTGACTTTCAGCACTCCCTGAGGGAGTTCAGTGTGGAGTGAGGCACTCTTGCTCCAGGGAATCTGGTAGGACAAGTCTTCAGATAGATATTTTCAGGAACTGATTTCATGATCCCAATCCTTGGGTCTCCTCTTATCTAGAAAAGCACTACATCCCTTCATGGTGACATCAGCTCCTTGTGACTAGGAGAAAAACTTTTGTAAAATAAGCACTTGATTGCACTGAACTCCGCCTTCAACAAAATCCTATATATTGACCTCCCCTACTGCCTCTTTGGAGTAGTTTCTCAGAATTATATGAGGTGCTGTCGCCCAGGCTGCAGTCCTCATTTTGCCCCAAATAAAACAACTCACAATTTTCACATTGTGCATCTTTTTAGTCGACAAAAGCAACTATATTCCAATAATAATTAATTTAAAAAAATAAAAATGAAAAACAGGACCCAGGCTACAGCTCAGATTAGCAGGGTTTGAAAGCTGTGGAAATCTTTGCCTTGATCTGTCTCTTTGTGCCTAATTCAACTACTTAACCATTATTATACCCAAGTTCAAAACAGCATTTAGTTATGGCAGAACTAGTCATCTTTGAAACTCAATGGACTCAATAACTATCATAATAGTCAGATATTTCTTCCAGTTCCTTTAAAAAAACGTTGGGAGGAGATGATTTACTGGTGAGAGACATTTCTGATTAAATCACCTGCCATTCAAACTGGTTACAGACAGAAGTAGAATCAGAGAGAAAGCATTCCTACTCTAATACTACTTATAAAAAATTAAGAAAATGAGCAATAAAATTTTAGGCATTGAGGCAGAGTCAAGAGCAATTCCTACTGAAATAAATTGGGGCCACCAGTGTTAGTAGCTATTGTACGATACTGTTTACTGTATCGAAAGTCATAGGAGCTACAAGACACAATACATTGTGCCCCTGGAATGGAGAAACTGGTTATAGAAATATCATCCACTGAAAATGAAACCAGAAATGAATACGTTTCAAATCTGCTGAACATTCAAATATGGTATTCATGTGAATTCCATAAAAAGGTTTTTTTCCATCCCCATTTTATTGGGGATTTTTACTGGGGATCCCCAATACAAATGAAGTAACCCTCAGAGAAGTTAATTAACTTACCTATGGATACAAGTCTAGTAAGTGCTGGAGTTGGGATTTGACCAGATCTGTTCCAATCTAAATCCCATGCTATTCACATGGGTTGCAAGAGTTTAGTCATCATCAGCATAGTAACCAAAGCTAAATGTTGATTCGTACATATTTAGAGGATGAGACCAAAATACTTCCCATGTGTCTATTTTGGAAATAAGTCACATCCTCAGAAATATGGGACTGGAATGTAAATGAGATTTTTAAAAAGCTATAATATAAATATATCATGAGTTTTTTGGATACAGTACCACAAAAAAGTACTTTTAAAGAAAGACTGGGAGAAAAATCGGTATTTAAGATAAGGCAGCAGTTCTGGTTCTAGTGGTTAGAATTGCATATAAAATTACTTAATGCTAATATTGCCTCAAATATTCCATGGACTGTAAAGAGAAAATGATAATTTCCAAGTGGAAACTAATTGGAACGAAGGGGCTAGGAAGCCTATATATGGATGAATGTCAAGGATCAGTGGTGTTTAGATTTGCTGTGGGTAAAACTGAAAAAGAAGGAGATTATGTTCCTATTTGAACCTTCTCTACATCATTGAACAAAGACTTCCAAATGGCTGGCAGTCAACAATAAAATTGTGTTAAGTGAATACAAGTGGACTTCTAATCATTATTTTAATTGAATTTTCAACAAGATGAAGTCTTCAAGAAGTAGCAATAACATCTATCTTGGGGCAAACTCAGGTTTTATGTTGACCCATGTCATCTTCTACAACATGGGTCTTTTTTTAGAAGCTCCATGCAGTAATTATGGGTTCTCAAATTGGCACTTTTTTCTAAGATGAGGGACATGAAGTTAAAACATTCTTGACTGAAAGGCGCTTTATTTGATTTTTCAAATTTTTCCAATGACTGACTGATACTGAGAGCATTTTGATTGATTATGCAAAAAAAGCAACAGGATGGATGAAGATTACTTTCAAATCAGTTCATGGTTCTTATAGAAGTCAGTATTGTGGTAACAAAGTCATTTTCATTTCAGTATTTAAAGCTACATTTCCAATTTGTTGTGAACTGTAGAAAAATCTTATGTTTCATAATTTAAATGTCATTAAATATAAACAACAGAATGTATGTTCATACATTTATTTTAAGTAATACATAAGACTGTACACTAGTGTAGAGTTGAAAGTGCAATATTTTGATAAAATATAGCTGTACACATGTGTTTGTTTAAAGTTAAAAAAAAAAACTGTCTACACTAAATTAATCCTTCATCCCTGTGCCAGGTCACAGATGTAGAAACAAAGGTATGGATACTGGGGGAAGGGCTTCCCTGATGGCTCAGGTGGTAAAGAATCTGCCAGCAATATAGGAGATCCAGGTCAGATCCCTGGGTGGGGAAGATCCCCTGGAGAAGGGAATGGCTACTCACTCCAGTGTTCTTGCCTGGAGCTATATTTCATGGACAGAGGAGACTAAGGGGATACAGTCCATGGGGTCACAAAGGATCAGACACAACTGAGCGACTAACATGTTTTTTTTTTCCACCAAGGGGAGAAAGGGGGTAGGGTTGGGATGAACTGGGAGACTGGGACTGACATGTATACAATATTGACACTATGTGTAGTTCAGTTCAGTCACTCAGTCGTGTCTGACTCTTAGCAACCCCATGAACCACAGCACACCAGGCCTCCCTGTCCATCACCAACTCCCTGAGTCCTCCCAAACCCATGTCCATCACGTTGGTAATGCTATCCAGTCATCTTATCTTCTGTCGTCCGCTTCTCCTCCTGCCCTCAATCTTTCCCAGCCTCCGGCTCTTTTCCAATGAGTCAGTTCTTCGCATCAGGTGGCCAAAGTATTGGAGATTCAGCTTCAACATCAGTCCTTCCAATGAACACCCAGGACTGATCTCCTTTAGGATGGACTGGTTGGATCTCCTTGCAGTCCAAGGGACTCTCAAGAGTCTTCTCCAACCCCACAGTTCAAAAGCATCAATTCTTCGGTGCTCAGCTTTCTTTATAGTTCAACTCTCACATCCATACATGACTACTGGAAAGACCATAGCCTTGACTATACGGACCTTTGTTGGCAAAGTAATGTCTCTGCTTTTCAATATGCTGTCTAGGTTGGTTATAAGTTTCCTTCCAAGGAGTAAGCATCTTTTAATTTCATTGCTGCAATGTGTAGAATAGCTAATTAATGAGAACCTGCTATATAGCACAAGGAACTCTACTCAGTGCTGTGTGGTTACCTAAATGGGAAGGAAATCCAAAAAAAAAGAGGGGATATACGTATATGTATAGCTGATTCATTCTGATGCATAGTCAAAACTAACATAGCATTGTAAAGCAGCTACACTCTAATAAAATTTTTTTCACTTAGAAATGTTTAAGAAAAAAAGAGCTTCCTCAGTGCTATACATTGGTCCTGCAACAAACACAGAAATCATTCAGATTACTTACCAGTCTTGAACATATAATTGAGTAGTCACAGGAGTTTGAACAAACTCTGGGAGATAGTGAAGCACAGGGAAACCTGGTGTGCTGCAATCCACAGGCTCGCAAAGAGTCAGACTTGACTGAGCAACTGAACAACAACAGCAAATTAATTAAGTTAAAAAAACCTTTTCTTTTGTGATATTCATAGTTCATCTTTGGGACTCTGTGGGGAGGAAAAAAGAACAGAAGCCTCCTTATGCCCAGTCATGTAATATATTAAGGTCTCATGGTTTTCTATACAGTGATTCAACCAGCCTCCTTCCATCTTGGGCACCTTCTTCAGTTGGAGCCTTAGACTTTCAGCCAAGAGACAGGGGTAAAACTGGGTATAGAAAGCATAAACACTTTGGACTGGAATTGAAAGATTTTATTTCTCACAATGCATTGGAAAGAACTAAAAATTTGAGCCCACCTAGATGCATAGGAGGCTGATAAATATAATCCCTGCATGGGCAGCTACTTCCCCGTGACAATTCCGTACCATAGCAGTGGGATAGACACCTCTCATGCATAAATGTCTCTGTCCTAATTGTCAATCTCTAATCTTATATCTAGTTAAATTAACTTGAAGAATGAGAGTAAAATTAAGACTTTTTTCAGGCAGACAAAAACTGAGACCAAACTGGAGGGACTTCTGTAAATTGTACTTTAATAGGAAAGAAAAATGATTTCAGAAGGAAAATCTAAAATGCAGGAAAAAACGAAGAAGAATAAAAATAATATTTTATTAATTTTGGGGGAAATTCTAAGCATATACTGATCATATATGTATAACACTGATAATATCTACTTTTCAGTGCAAAAAACAGAAGTTAAATAAAATATTGCTTCTCATCTATAAAAAAAGACTGACAAGGATGGATTTCTAAAGTATTATGTTTCATGAAGGAAACACAGGCACAAAAGATTATTTGAATCAATGTATAGTGAATTCTAAAAAAGCCAAACTTATCATGGCAGATCAGTGGTCCGGCAGCCAGGGTTGGCAGCAGGAAACGGACTAAAAGGAGACCCAAGGAGGAACTTCCCTGGCAGTCCAGTGGTTGAGACCTGGCCTTCCAGTACCAGGGGTGCAGGTTCTATATCTGGTCAGAGAACTAAGAGCCCACATGCCTCACAGACAAAAAAAAATAAAAAGAAGGAATATTGTAACAAATTCAGTAGACTTTGGATATGGTCCACATCAAAACATCTTAAAAAACAATAGATACATAAGGAAAACTGAGGTGAGGGAAATAGTCTATATCTGGACAGGAGTATGAGTTACATGACTGTAATGTGAAATACTGATTCTTCTCATTATACCGTATAAGTCTTACTTCTTAACATTACACATTTTTTTTTTTTTTACAAAGTAGACTGTTCCTGATGTGATAGAAATGTGTGGTACTCACTGTCAGCAACTATCATAACGACAGATAACTTGTATTGGTTGACACTATGCAAAAAAGTTTATATGCATTCTTTTACATAACTTTCACAATAGTTTGGTGTTTACATCCACATTTTGAAGAAGGGAAGTAGAACTGAAGATCAGTTCCTTGTAATTTCTACCAATGAAGGTCTGAGGCCATTCTCTAGGACCTGCAAACATTCAGATGATTGATAACACAAGCAGTATTTTCAACACATGCAAACCTGGAACCAGGAGATGATACATATGATGAGTCTCTAATTTTAGGTAGCAAAGTACAGCTGTTACTGTGTTGCTTTTCAAGCTTGCCATTTTCCAAGGCCATAGAAAGACTAGCTGGAGAAGGCAATGGCACCCCACTCCAGTACTCTTGCCTGGAGAGTCCCATGGAGGGAAGAGCCTGGCAGGCTTCAGTACATGGGGTCACTAAGAGTAGGACATGACTGAGCGACTTCACTTTCATGCATTGGAGAAGGGAATGGCAACCCACTCCAGTGTTCTTGCCTGGAGAATCCCAGGAATGGGGGAGCCTGGTGGGCTGCCATCTATGGGGTTGCACAGAATTGGACACGACTGAAGTGACTTTACAGCAGCAGCAGCAGAAAGCCTAGCATGGCTATAGATTTTTATGAAATAAATGTTTAAATATCCTAATAGAGAATACTGTCCATAGTATACTCCAGAAAGTCTCAAGTTATAATAGAATTTAAATGAATGAGATTTTAATGACAGTTTATTTTTATGTGATTGTCCAAAGAATAAATCATTCAAGTTCCCTCATGCCTTTTCTCAGTAAATATTGTCCTCCCCCAAAGACAGCCACTCTTCTGCTTTCTCTCAATATAAAATAGTTTTGCCTTTTTTGAGGGTCATATAAAGGGAATCATACTGCTTACAGTCTTTTGCATGCTGTTTCTTTCATTCATCATATTTCTGAGATTTAGCTTTTTAATTGGATGGATCAGTGGTTAATTTCTTATTGCTCTCTAGTATTACATTGTATAAATATATCACCAATTGTTATCCATTTTCCTGTTGATGAATATTAACATTGTTTATATATTGTATATATACTTGCTATAAAATTCATATGCAAAAAGAATAAATTATCCAAGCCATAGTAAACTAGTTGACAATGGTTACTTGATTTTACTGCCCAAAAATAACATGTAGTCCCAATAACTTCTGAAAAAGTATTATGTTCATATTTTGAGACATCCAGAAATACCAGCTAAGAATCTATTAGGTACTACTTCTGTAGAACGGTAAAAAAAAAAAAATTATGTCTGCTCAGGTTCTCTCAGTGTTTTTACCAAAGAACTTTTCGTATCCAGGGTGATTGATGCTGTTTCTAACAGGAAATTGTTAGTGTGATAACAATAGAACATGTTGAAGTGGGTCTCTTTGTCACCTCTAAAAAACTGACTTGGCTGCTCTGAAGTCAGAGAAAACAAAGGCAGCTTCTAGACTGGAGATAATGAATGACTTAGAAAATTGAGTATAGTGCTATACTACGGAATATTGCCAGTGAGCAAAAAAAAATAATATGGCCTAAGCAATTTTGGAGGATTCCTGTTAAGGTGATGGGTTTCTGCAATAAGAAAAAAATAACCAAAAGAAAATATTACTTTCTTCAAATATGTTTTTTTTCCATCTTTTACTATTTTTTAAAAGTATTCATTTATTTTTTTATTGAGGGCAGTTGATTTACAATATTACATTAGTTTCAGGCATAGAACATAGTGATTCAAAATTTTTATAGATTATATTCCATTTAAAGTGATTATAAAATACTAGCTCAATTTCCTGTGCTGTATATTATTGTAGCTTACTTACTGTATGTGTAGCTTATACCTCTTCTTTCTCAAATATTTTGTATTCTGACACAAAAAAATGTTTGATGAAAAAGCGTAATGCACACACTCTATCAAATGTTTGTCCTGTCAATTATGTTTATTTTACACCTCTCTGTGTTAAAAGAAAGAGAAAATGCTGCCCAGGCTGAGATTAGGGGAAGGGAATCTAACCAAATATAAACAAAGTTTTCAGTGTTGTTTTAATATAAAGCCTCAAAGCTTTTAAAATTTCACTTTGGTTCAAGTCAAAGTGCTCAGTTCTCAGTCATGTCTGACTATTTGCAACCCCAAGGGCTGTAGCCCACCAGGCTCCTCTGTTCATGGGATCTCCCAGGCAAGAATTCTGGAGTGAGTTGCTATTTCTTCCCCCAGGGGGTCTTCCCAATCCAGGGATCGAACCCGGAGTCTCTTGCACTTCCTGCATTGGCAGATGGACTGTTTACCACTGAGCCACCTGGGAAGCCCACTTTGGTTTACTGAACAGCTATTAAAGAGTAGGAAGACAATTTATGATAATGAATTAAACTAGGTTCCAGAGCTCCTGACATTACTATATATCTATTTAGCTGACTCACGTTGAGTTTGCCGTGCTGTTTGCTCATCTCCCCTACTTGACGCATTTCTTCATTTGCTGTCCCTTCTCCCACCAATGAGGAGGAAGTTTTTTAAAAGTGTCACTTAACTGTTGAGAACCTTCTTAGGTGAAAAAAGTGATAACTTCAGGAAAGGAAGTACTAAATAAAAATCATCATATATGTTCATAATTTAAATCATTCACATGAAATTACTGGACAACATTAATTTAGGAGGTGATGACATGGATCTATAATAATCACCCTACACAAAGTGATAGAGGGTCTTTGACTCTCCTCACAAGGACCCGCCTCACAAGGAGCTTATCAGACATAAGAGTTTATGTTCATTGCATAGTTCATGAGTGCTGGTCCATGTGCTAAGCACTTTGCAGGCATTACCTCACTTAATTCTCAGAGTAATCCAGTGAGATTCATAAGACAGTTCTTCTAGAATTATAACTTAATATGATAGAAGTAAAAGCCATCTAAGTCATGTACACACAATGTACATGCATGGGCTAAAAATTAGGGTGAGGAGAAAATTAAATGATAGAACAGAGGAAAATTAGAGGGTCTGTATTATGTTCAGGAGATGAGAATCCAACAGTTTGTTACATACCCAGTAAGTCCCCTACATACGAACCTTCAGTTGTAAAATCTCAAAGATGCGAACATGCATCTGGTTCCAGGAAGGGACCAGAACCTGTGCCATCAACATCAGGCGAGAGTGAAAGCGCAGCTTGTCCTCTGTCTCCTGCTGCTGATGATCCTTCATCTCTACCATTTCCCACCTCCCCTTTCTTCTCCAGTCAGTAACTTTTCTTGTCTGTTCACTCAGTGGCAGCCAATGTATGCTAGCTGTTGTACTTTTGTAGTTACTTATCAAGGTACTGCAAGATTAAAATTTTTACTTTTTGTGTTTGTTTTCTATGTATTATTTGCATGAGAAGTATAATAAACCTATTACAGTACAGTACTATGTAGCCCGTTGTGTTTGTTGGATAGCGAGGCTAACTTTGTTGGACTTACAAGCAAATAGGATTTATGAACATGTTCTCAGAATGGAACTTGTTCATATGTAGGGGATTTACTGTAGAAGGAAGAGCATACTACTTCTCAGAGAGTCAGGAATTACAGACTATTAATTATTCCTAGGTATCAGACACAAGAATTTTAAAACGTCAGCCCCATTGGCAAAGGCAGAATTTCATTCCAGAGGTATTTTGACTTACTAATCAGGAATACCAAGACTCTCAACTCATCAGTTGGTGAATTGTTGGACTAGTTTCACTTCATGATGTAAAATGAACTCAATGAGCACAAGGTCATTGGCAGTTTTATGATAAGATAAAACTCTCATTTCAGTTGGGGTAAATCGAAGAATTTTATTTCTTTGTGAAAAAAAGGTAGATGGCTAAGGTCAGTCTCAATTAAAACAAATTTCCTAGAACCAGGGAGATTCCTCTCGACTTACAGAGACCAGTAAATCTTTTCTTCATTCTCTTTAGCTAAACATGACAATGACTCTGTATCAGTGCTGACACTGCTCCTGGGAAGAACTAGAGAACCTTAGAGAAAGAGCCTAAATGACAATCCCTTTTCTCCCCAATGGCATATTGTTTTGGTTAATCCTTACTTGAAATTCCAACTTTAAACAAATTCTATCTTTTGCAATTTGTGTGTCAGAGTACCTATTTTCCCCTGAATAATAAAAAAAAAGGTAAATGGAAAATTTCTATAGCCTCTATCTAATGATATTTCATACAATATAGTTTTAGATAAAAGATTGTAGAATTATTTTTATTAAATTGGATCACAAAGTGAATACTTAATGATGGATTCAGATCTTATAGTGAGCTATAGCCTTAACCAGGCAAGACTGGTAGCCAGGGGAAATTCATTTCAGATCTAAGAGGGAAAATTAGTCTTTTTATTTTTAAAGTTAAAGTCAGTTAGCAGAATGGAGGTCCCAAAATCTGCCTCTAAGTTCCCCAGTTGGGGTAAATCGAAGCACGTCCTCTGATTCTCCAAGGATTATCATGGCTTGTGCAGGTCCCCTGTAGTGAAGCACAACTGTGATGGCCAGCGTAATGTAAGCCCAGTGCAATGGCCTTGTCCAAGGTCCCTATGGGAATGACAACAGACTGTGTATAGGGGTGAAGATGAAAGAAAGAAAGTGAAATCGCTCTGTCGTGTCTGACTCTTGGCGACCCCATAGACTGTAGCCCACCAGGCTTCTCTGTCCATGGGATTTTCCAGGCAAGAATACTGGAATGGGTTGCCATTCCCTTCTCCAGGGGATCTTCCCAACCCAGGGATCAAACCCGGGTCTTCCTCACTGCAGGCAGATTCTTTAACATCTGAACTGCCAGGGAAGCCCACTACACTGATGGGATGAAGATGGGATTCATGCAAATTCAAGCCTTACAGTTGGTGGAATACACTGAGGATGCCTCTAAATCTCATGTCAAAGTTCACACTTCTATGTGTTACATCAGTATAGTGGGCTTCCCTGGTGGCTCAGATGGTAGAGTCTGCCTGTAGTGCGGGAGACCTGGGTTTGACCCCTGGGTTGGGAAGGTTCCTTGGAGCAGGGGACCGACTGGCAGTATATGACAACCCACTCCAGTATTCTTGCTTGGAGAATCCCATGCACAGAGGAGCCTGACAGGCTACAGTCCAGGGGTTGCAAAGAGATGGACACGACTGAGCGACTTCGCTTCCTTTCTTTTCAGTGCAGTCGTGCCTGTACATGCGCAGTTTTGCAGACACGGATGTTTTGCAGACGTTTGCTAAGAACGATGTTAGCTTGGGCGGAGGTGTTGCGATTTATCAGATTAAGAGAGATTTCTTCTAGTTTTTGTTACTGAGAGTTTAAATGGACCTTGCGTTTTTCCAAATGTCATTCTTGCATCCATCGTAATGGTATTACGAATTTCTGCTAATCTGTCTTCAACTTCACTGACTCTTTCTTCTGTCAACTTCGTTTTTCTATTGAACCCATCCAATGAATTATTAATTTCAAGTATTGTACTTTCAGTTCTGAAATTTCCAATTGAAAACATTATTTCTATGTCTCTGCTGAGGATTTTTATCTTTTATTCATTTCATGTATGCTCCATTTGACCTCATGGAACATAGTTATATTAGCTGTTTTATACTCTTTGATTGAAAAATTCTGACATTTGGCCCTTTTCCCAGATTGTTGCTTCTCTTGAAAATTGGTCACGTTTTTCTAAGTCTTTTTATGTCAAGCAAATTTGATATAGATTCTGTATATATTGAATGGCAACTCTGTAAACTGTAGATTCTGTTAAGATCTTCAGAGAATGCTGTCGTTGTTGTTTTAGTAGGTAATCAACCTATTAATAAGGATTTCCCTCTTTCCCTCATGGCTCAGTGGTAAAGAATCTGCCTACAAAGCAGGAGATGCAGGTTCGATCCCAGGGTTGAGAAGACCCCTGGAGGAGAAAATAGAAACTCACTCCAGTATTCTTGCCTGGAGAATCCCATGGACAGAAGAGCCTGGTGGGCTACAGTCAATGGGATCATAGACAGTCGGACACAACTTAGAAACCGAACAGTGACAGCAGCAACATGCCATTTGGGTTCAGATCACAAGTTCTGTCTCGCCTTCTGTCAGTGGTGGTTCTCATGTCAGTCCAGTTTTCAAAGCTTTTGTTATGCTACTTTGAGTCCATCATACATATGTGTCAGGGGTTAGTCCGAGACTGGGGCCAATGTTTCAACTAGCTTGTTTCTCAGCATCTTTGTTACCATGTTTTGAGTCTGCCTCCTTCATGCACCACTAAGGGGTGAGACTGAGACTCGTGCAGGTTCATAAACAGAGAATCTCCCTCTTCAAGTCGTCTCCTGTGTGAAAACCCCACCCCTGCCACCTCCTGCACTCTGAGGCAAGCCGCTCTTTTTTCATATTCCTATAGTCAGATATACAGGATTCTATAGAAGTTTCAGCTTCCCATGCCACTATTCTACTACCCAGCTGTGTAAAAAATCATACAGCACACACACACACACCTCACATCCTATCTGGGTCGTTTTTCCAAGTTTTGGCTTCCCTTCATAAGCCATCTATTTTTGTTCAAATTTCAGAATCCTCAGGTGGTTGATGTTGTGTTTTATCTACTGCTTTTATTTTTATTTATTTTTTATTTTTGTCACGAGGCATGCGAGATCTTAGTTCCCCAATCAGGGATTGAACCCTTGCCTCCTGCAGTGGAAGTGTGGAGTCCTAACCACTAGACCACTGGGATGTATCGATCTGGCGCTTTTAATTGTAACCCACTTCTCTGCCTTCTACCTTTATTTTCCCCAACTGAGATCCTTGGAGGATCACCCAGGAAATCACATTCAGAGATCCAGACCAAAATTCATTAAGTGTTACGTGTGTATTTGAAGACAGTTCCTATTTTGGGTTCCTTCTCACTGGATTTTTTTTTTAAACTATTAGATATCCTGACAGTCCCAATTTCCATCATCTGACTTGATTTCTGCTGAAGTTCTAACATCCAAATGCATCAGGTTTGGAGAATTCCCTCTGGAAAATCCACATAAAAGAAATCATATATATCAAGATAAATGGCTCAACTTGTCAGTTCCTTTTATTTTGTAACCAATTATTGACCAGTCTGATTTGTACAGATGTGTGGGTGTGCATGCTAAATTTTGTGAATATAGTAAATTAGACTTTAATTTTATGCTAAATGAAATATACAGTTTAAAATTGTATGTTATTTTAGATTGTTGATACACAGAGAGAGCATCAACTAGAAAAAAAAAACTACATTGATTATATATTTAGGTATTGCAGAAAGAATTGATGTTTTTGAACTGTGGTGTTGGAGAAGACTCTTGAGAATCCCTTGGACTGCGAGGAGACCCAGCCAGTCAATCCTAAAGGAAATCAGTACTGAATATTCTTTGGAAGGACTGATGCTGAAGCTACAACTCCAATACTTTGGCCACCTGATGCAAAGAAATAACTCACTGTAAAAGTTCCTGATCCTGGCAAAGATTGAAGGCAGGAGGAAAAGAGGTCAAGAGAGGATGAGATGATTTGATGGCATCACCGACTCAATGGACATGAGTTTGAGTAAGCTCCAGGAGTTGGTGATGGACAGGGAAGCCTGGCGTGCTGCAGTCTATGGAGTCTCAAAGAGCTGGACACGACTGAGCAACTGAACTGAACTTTTGCAGAAAGAGCATAAAGTTTAGAGGCAATAAACTGTATTCTACTTTGAGATTTTTCAAAAATAGCTGTATGATTTTTGGCAAATCACTTTTAAAATAAGTACACCCTCTTGTACTCTAAAGGATTATAACTTCTTTTCTGCTCTAGCACGTTTGCCTGAGTATAAATAATTCAATTATTCATTTAAAAATATTTTCTGGATGCCCACTATATACGCCAAACATTGTGTCAGCACCAGAAACAAAACAATGCTGATGTCTTCATTTATCATGGAAGTAATTTTAACTTTTAACCTTAAATTCTTTATCGGTCAGTCAGTCAGTTCAGTCGCTCAGTTGTGTCTGACTCTTGGCGACCCCATGGACTGCAGCTCGCCAAACATCCCTGTCCATCACCAACTCCCGGAGTTTACTCAAACTCATGTCCACTGAGTTGGTGTGGGAGAACATAGATGGAGACACATTTTAAAAAGGAATCATGCAGAATGTATCAAGGACCCTTTTAAAAAGTATATTTTTGACAGAATAATGCCATTTTGAGAGCATAAGAAACTGATTAAAATGCATTTAAAAATGTATTAATAATAGTAATGACAAGTACACTTCCATAATAGAGTTTTGATTAGTAAAGAATGTTATGACTATATGACAATAACATGCGGTCATTAAAAAGATTGTTTACAAGGGATGTTTAATGATATGGGGAAATACTTATGATAATGGTTAGAAAAAAGTAGGTGAGATGGTTTACACAGTCTGATCTCAGAGATGCATAACAATGGGTACAGAAGACAAAATATCTACTTAAGTGTTCCTAGGACTTGTCTTTCCTAATATTTCCTCCATATCTTTTTCCTATTCCTTTATTTAAGGAGTACTGGTGGTGATTAATATTAGAATGAAATCTTCAGGGTATGAAATACCAAGGCAGTTGAAAGAACTAAAAAAGGAAGTATTACTTAGATAAAGATGTGGAGACTGGAAGGACTTGGCTCATCCCTTTCTGGGAAGAATGTGGTTTTCTTTAATCTCATCAAGACTGGTTGAGTCATGGTGTCATTGCTATTTTTGCTGTTTGGCAGTGAAATACGGATAACGGTTTGTGAATGCTGAGAAGACAAAAGGGTACGCTGTTCCACATATGGCCCCTGGTTACTCAAGCTCCCATTTTCTTTGTATTCCAAGGATCTGAAAGACTGGAAACCAGAATTCCAAGGCTTGCTAGGCAGCTGGATTTTGAGTAGGTTCTATCAGTGGGGATCACAGTTAAGGGATTAAAATATGAAGGGAAGTAACATGTTATCCTGTTCCATGGGGAGAAGTAGCAGACATATGTAAGTGACCGAGGGCATCAGAAAACTCCGTCAGTTTCAGTAGGTACAGTCGCCCCTGCTTAGAGGCAGGGATGATGTCAGCAATGGGTATCAGGAGTTACAGTTTCAGTAACTGTAACTTCAGCAGCACCTGCTCTGCCTCAGTGGCAGAACCTCCAGCCAATCAGCGGGAAGTATGGACTCCTGAGCTTCAGCCTAGTCGTGAGAGCAACTTCCCATCTCTGGGTGACACTTTCTCTCTTTTGGACTCTGAGTCCTTCCAACATTTCCATGTGTGCTAAGTCGCTTCAGTCCTGTCTGACTCTTTGCGACCCCATGGATTGTAGCCTGCCAGCCTCCTCTGTCCATGGGATTCTCCCAGGCAAGAATACTGGAGTGGGCTGCCATTTCCTCCTCCAGAGGATCTTCCCCACCAGGGATGTAACTTGCCTTTTTTATGTCTCCTGCATTGGAGGTGGGTTCTTTACCACTAGCTCCACCTGGAAAGCCCCCTTCCAATATATCACTGTCTAACTCCTGTGTTCCACCTTTACTTCTTTTACCCATCTTCGATCACCTTGGTTGTCAGTTCCCAGAACTGATCCCTGAAGTGAATTCTGGTGTGAGTGTACCCTTGCCACTTGTGTGTCACCCACACTGGCCAGCCGGCTTTTTCTCAACCTACAGACAAACTTGGTTCACAAGTCCTGGCTGAGTTGTGGACTTAGATTTGTGCTTACCACACAAATCTCACATGTAATTAGTTACCCTGGGCATTTCTGGAAATTACTGGACTTCCTGTTCATCACTTGAGTTTCAGTGCATTGAGATTTGGGGTCTTACTGTTCATAGTTAATGTGACTATGGCTCTACGTATGATCCAGTGGCTCCTTGGATATTGAACTTCCATCTTTCCAGGACCACAGCATATCTTAGTCCTCTCCAGCCCTGCACTTCATATAGGCAATCACAGATTCTCATAATTTAGTGATTATTTCACTATATGATGGAACAACTTGATATCTGACACAGAAAACTTGCCTATTTTCTCCCTTTTCTCTGAGAGAGTGTTCTTTTACATGAGCTAAACTAGATTTTAGGGTTCAGTTCCTAACCTTATTGCCTTTGAAGTTTTCATTTTCATCAGCATTCATGCATTATACAGCATAAGGCTTTTATCTCATAGATGCTTTTAAAGCTAATAGTTCCTATCCATTTGTGGCACTACCTAAGAAACTTTCTTTGAAGCACCACATTATCAGCCATCTAACTGGAAATAATTAGGGGATTTAAAATTAAATTATTTAATCCCAAAAGTACAATGCAAAAAATGTTGTACATCAATAAGAAAATATATTAAAGTGAAAACTTTCTTTGTGCATGTGTGCATACCATTCACCCAAACTAGAATTTTGTGTTTTCTTTCAGGTAAAACACTAGATAGATATATACATACATATATATATGTTTATATATATAGTATAGATATGTTTTATATTAACTAATCAGACTATGTACACACACAACATTTAAAACATTTCTTCTGTCTTATTTTTACTGATACAGCTTGAGTAGCGAAAGTGCTGTCTCAAACGTGACTGTTTAGATAAATGAGTAAATTAGGTATACTAGATGTTCTGAGGTTCTGTCCAAAAGAAAGTGTGGTCACCCAGTATTATACATATTCATGAAGTCCCTTCTTTGAAAGCATTGTAACCATGATGGAATCATTAAAGGTAAAACTTCCCATTAAATGGCTTCATGGAGTTCTCACTGCAAAAATTTAAACAACTAAAGCACAGGGAGATGACAATTGAAATAATGTCTTGCAGATGACCAGCCTCAAAGATACAATCGATATGAAATAGATGCTATATGTTGGAAAAAAACAGCAGTGGATAAGACTTCCTTGGTGTTCCAGTGGCTAACACTCCAAGCTCCCACTGCAGGGGGCCTGGGTTCGATCACTGATCAAGGAACTAGATCCCACATGCTGCAACTAAAAATCCTGAATTTAAAAAGCCCTAAACTAAGGCACAACCAAATAATTAAATAAAAATAAATATTAAAAAAAAAGCAGTGGATAGGTACACGGGAGGGGATGACTTCTTAATCTGACAATTTTTCTAAGGACAAGATTGAGTCTACATTATCTGTAATTATTCGATTAGAATGTAAAAAAACTCAGTCAAATATCCAGATGGTTAATTTACTTGAAACCACCATTTCTGAATGTTTGGCCATATGGCAAGTTACAGACTAAACATCTGGATAAATCGTGTGCTGTCTTTTCCTACATGTAATCTGGTGTTGTGCCAGAGATGTGGAGTTGCCGTAAACACCCACTTTCTCCCAGATGGTGAACAATCTCAACATATCTCTCTTGTTTCTCCTTCAAATAAGCTAGAGTCTGCACTGTCTGGTCACAGAGTTGTAGTGAATCTTACTCAAATGGTCGTATCTCAGAAAATTGCATTTATTGGTAATGAAAACATCTACCAGCTTTGTCAGTAAAGGCCAGTTCATTTTCTTTAGAACTGAAAACACTGTGTAGAATTTTATTCTATCTATTCCTACGTGCGATTTCAATTGTTTCCCCCCAACAGTTATTCCATATTGCAGTGGTCCTAAAATGCAATCCTTGGACCAGTAGCATTTACATCACCTGGGCACTTGGAAGAAATTCAGATTTCAAGCCTTACTGCAGATCTACTGAATTAGAAACTATGGGTCTGAGAACCAGTCATCTGTGTTTTAATAAACCCTCTGGGTGATTCTGCTGCTGCTGCTGCTGCTAAGTCACTTCAGTCATGTCCGACTCTGTGCGACCCCATAGACAGCAGCCCACCAGGCTCCGCCGTCCCTGGGTGATTCTGGTATACCCTAAAATATGAAGATCACTGCTGTAATTAAAAAAGTCTAAACTTTCAGAACTGTTTCTCAATTCAGTGTGAATTGCATTTGTAACTCTTTGAACCAAGAGAAATAATTTACTTCTTTATCATCTCTTTTGTCTCCAAACACAAACGCTCAGGCTTCAATGTGTGTCCTTAGTCACTCAGTTGTGTCCGACTCTTTGCAATCACATGGACTGTAGCCCCACCAGGCTCCTCTGTGTATGGGCTTCTCCAGGCAAGAATGCTGGAGTGGGTTGCCATTCCCTTCTCCAGGGAATCTTCCACACTTAGGGATTGAACTTTGGTCTCCTGCATTGCAGGCAGATTGTTTTACCATCTGAGCTACCAGGGAAGCCCCTCTGGCTTTTTACCCATTTTAAATTTCTCTGCTCAGCTAATAGCAACATAAGGCATTCTCTTCCCCCTTTTCATTTATCAAACGTTTTACTTCCTTCAACAATTTCTGTTTTGTTTCCTCACATCTTCAGGACATTTATGGAATCTGGGCCTGAAATGGCCAAGTGTAGGCCATTTCTATATGTAAGTGCTGAAATTCTGTTGAATATACTTCTATTTTCAGCCAATCACTGAGCAAACTTTTAAACCAATTTTAACATCAATATTTTATCTAAACATAAAAATACTCAAGAAATCATGTAGCCTTCTCAGAGAAGCTGAGAGTTCTAATTCTGAATTATGAGCCTCAATTTTGGCAAAATTATTCATAATTTCTATGATTCGTCTCAAAAGAGGGCCATACCAACTATAAGATGTAAATTCTTCTATCACTCTAGAATTGTAGACTTATTCATCCTTGGTAAACCCTCCAAATGGTATTTATTTAGTCATTGAAACTAAATGAATTTTGACCTAAAATCTTGCATGGAATATATGATAACATGCATTTTACAACGGTGTTCGCTGGTGGCTCAGTGGTAAAGAATCCGTCTGCTAATGCGGTAGATGTGGGTTTGATCTCTGGGTTGGGAAGATCTTGAGAAGAGGGGCAACCCACTCCAGTATTCATGCTTGGGAAACCACACGGACAGAGAAGCCTGGTGGGCTACAGACCATGGGATCACAGAGAGTCGGACATGATTGAGTGATTAAACAACAACAATGATGAGCTAAGGTCTTTCCTAACAAGAAAACAACTAACACTGTAAGACTTTTCACAAAACTCAGAAAAATAATTTTGGGTTTTTTTTAATTCTATAGACAGACTCTGAACAGACTAATCCTTTACAGTAGCAGAACTGTTAGGATTTCTTCAAAGATTATTTCTAAATAATTCTGGCAAAATGATGGCAAGCAGAAATGGTCTCAGGATAGATACCATCACAGCTCTAAATGGTGAAAAGCAAGGCTATGTCTCATCCCCTTTTATTCTTACGTACACGACCACATGCAGTTTGACTATGAGGTAAGAAACAAGAAGGCCTGAATTCCAATCCTGGTTGTATTACTTACTAGCTATGAAGTGCAAACTATAGCAGAGACTGAAAGTTGATTCTCCATAGGAGCTCATTTTTGTTTTCATATTAACAGAAGCCCCCATTTTCAACTAGACACATGGAGCCCAGAATAAGATTTCCCAGGTCCCTGTTCAGCCAGGTGTGGTCATGTGTGATCCTGTCACCAGAAGGAGTGTATGATTTCCAGAAACGAACCTTCCCATACATTGTTTTTCCTTCTTACTAGAATGTGATCATAACTCCCAGACTTTTGGCAGCCTTCTTTGACCATGAAGTGACCTTGGGTCTGAAAGACTTATATTGTAGACTAATAAGATAAAAGGATCTTGGATCCTGCACCCATGGAACATGATTGCAGCCCTGGACTTGAGAGAAAAAGATAAATGTAAAGGTTTTAGAGAGAAAGAAATTTTATCTTATTTAGGCCAACGCACTTTGAGTTTCTCTTTCAGTCAATCTTAATCTCAGCTAATAAACTAGATATGATATTTAATTACTTTGCACCCTTACAGTCTTGCTTATGATAAGCAAATATCTTATTCACAGAGTTTTTATGGGATTTATCAAGATAATATATATATAAAAGCATTCCAAAGTAATATACAATGTAAGTTCTTATCATGAATTGCATAGCATTTCACAGTAGCAATTTGATTATAGGAGAAATCAGAAGCACTGATGCTTTTTTTTTAAATGGTGATAATCTTTTTCCCTAAGTAGAAATATATACAAGAAGATTCTTGTCAATAATTTTTAGAATTAACAATTGTTAGAGTTAATAACTATTAACACAAAATATAATAGAACCACAGTCTTTGCATTTAATTGATGCTTTCCAACATTTCAGTGGACAGTTTGCATTAATCATTATCTAAGGGTAGGTTTTGAGCATTTTTATGAGCTTTATTTTTCAGATAACTGATTCAGGAATATCACAGATGTAATTCAGATATTCTTTTGTGGTCCTGTTGATTTTCTTTTTTTACCCAAGGCTGTTAACTCACAACAAATACCCTTGAACATTTTGGGGTGAGAATGTTTAATGCCTTAATAACAGAACTCTGGGGTTTTGATTACACATTTCTCTGAGTGCTTCAGAAGAATCAAAGTCCATCTGGGAAGAAAATTCTGGATTTAATCAGAGCTACTCCTCTGGTCTTATCCCTACCAAAGCAGTGCATCTGTGGTTGGGCTCCATTTTTCATGCAACAGTTTCATGGCCTGCAAGCTGCTTATGAAATAAAAGAAGCTCTTTGTAATCAATGAAATAGCAAATAGGCACTGATGGCATTCATCAGAGAAATCATCTTTGATTTGACTGCAAAAAATTTGTCCCACTCATTGAATGTATAAAATGTCCAGATTCATATCCTGTGATTTGAATTGCTGCATTCATGAGATCATGGGACCATGTAGGAAGAGGAGGAAGAATTTCACTGAGTTATGATGCAAGATTAACACTCTCTTTTTTATAAGGGGAAGTTATTTGATTTGTGTTTTTTTTTTCTTTTTTATGGCTATGCCATTTTTAAAGCTGGAAAAGGCAATGGCACCCCACTCCAGTACTCTTGCCTGGAGAATTCCGTGGATGGAGGAGCCTGGTGGGCTGCCATCTATGGGGTCGCACAGAGTTGGACACGACTGCCGTGACTTAGCAGCAGCAGCAGCATTTTTAAAGATATTGGTAGTGCTTGCTTAGTTTCTTTGTAATGGCTACAGTCCTGTCAGTCTCTTTGTGACAACTGGACTGTTGCCCACCAGCCTCCTCTGTCCATGGGATTCTCCAGGCAAGAATACTGGAGTGGGTTGCGATTTCCTTCTCCAGGGGAGCTTCCAGACCCAGGGACTGAACTCATGTCTCCTGCACTGCAGGAGGACTCTTTAACCCACTGAGCCATCAGGGAAGCCCAAAGGTATTATTTTTTTTTAATCAAAGATTCATAAGAGAAAATTTTCACTAAAATAATTGCTACAAAAGTTAACTGGGAGGCAGGGCTCTCAGCTTCCCTGCTCCAAAATGAAGGCTTTGGACTAGATGATTTAACTCCATAACATTACAAATTTAATTCTCTAACTCCATAACATTACAAATTTCTATAACTTCACAATACTACAAGCTTATATAATTCCATGACATAATAAAACTCTGCAACTCAATGAAGTAATGAAAGTCTATGACTCATGATACAACAAACTAAAACTTCATCACTGACTGAATGGACATGAGTTTGAGCAAATTCCCAGAGATAGAGAGGGACAGGGAAGCCTGGTGTGCTGCAGTTCACGGGGCCACAAAGAGTAGGATATGACTTAGCTGCTGAACGACCATAGCAGAACTTCATGATACAATATACTTTTATAATTCCATAAATCAACAAACCCCTGTAACCCTGTGATACAAAAAATTCTAAAATCCACACAGTAACAGAACTCTTACATATGGATCCAACCAGGGCAAATTTTAATGGTTCATTCCAGGAGAGATCTACATTTCTCCTAAAAAACTGTACAAAGTAAGTTGCTTCCCTCCTTACCAGTATTTGGTATAATTGCTGTTCATTGCTATTGCTCATGTAATGATGAAAAAGAATTTTTCACAGAGGGAAAATAAGATATGGCTATTTGCTAGTTTCATCATTACTTGGAAATACAGTTAATTAAACATGTTGTCCAAGATGAAACACTAGGAACAATGATTATCCTGGATTAATTTAGTTTTTTTGCTTTTACTTCTGAAAGGTTGTACGTGTCATCTTTCTCTTTGGATGCTGAAAAATGCATTATTTGTAATTCAAGTACATAACTTTTTACAGAGCAGAAAGGTGAAAAAGGACAAAATAAACAAAAAAAAATACAGAATCTAATAGAATTCATTTCAAATATATAAGCTGTACTTTTATTTATTTATTTTTTCTTTACATTATCATGTTGGTTTTGCCATACATTGACATGAATCCGCCATGGGTATACATGTGTTCCCCTTGAGTTTGCCTCTTCATTATATTTCTTCAATTGCTCTAACTCATAACTTTTTCTCATTTGCTTAAGCTTGTTTACCTTAAGATATAATCTACAGTGTTCAGCCTCTAGTTACTCTGCAAAGGCATCACAGGGGTAGTTCTGGTGCTCCTATTTTACACATTCATTTATGTACTAGTTTAATAGATATTTACTGAGTACTTGCTAGAAATTCAGAATATATATGATAACAATACACATTTTTCTTTCTTTTTTTTTTATTAAACATTTTTTTTATTAGTTTTGCCAAACAATGACATGATATCACCATGGGCTTACATATGCTCCCCCTCCAGAACCCCCCTTCCCTCCTCCCTCCCCCCTGGAAATCTCGTTGCACCAGTCCCAAGCATCAATCCTGGGCCTGCTATTGCTTAGACATATGATAATTAACATGTTTCAATGCCATTCTCCCATATCATCCCACCCTTTCCCTCATCCACAGAGGCCCTGAGTCTATTCTATACATCTGCGTTCCTTTTGCTGTCTCGCATGCTGGGTTCTCGTTACCGTCTTTCTAAATTCCATATTTATGCATTAATATACTGTATTGTTGTTTTTGCTTATGGCTTACTTCACTCTGGATAATGGGCTCCAGTTTCATCCATCTGAGTAGAACTGATTCAAATGAATTTTTCCTTAATGCTGAGTAATATTCCATTGTGTATATGTACCACAGCTTTCTTATCCATTCATCAGTTGATGGGCATCTAGGTTGGTTCCATGTCCTGGCTATTGTAAATAAAGCAGCGATGAACATTGGGGTACATGTGTCTCTTTCAATTCTGGCATCACAGGGGTAGTTCTGGTGCTCCTATTTTACACATTCATTTATGTACTAGTTTAATAGATATTTACTGAGTACTTGCTAGAAATTCAGAACATATATGATAACAATACACATTTTTCATACTCATAAGTTCATAATTGTGTAGGCTTTTCATCTTAGAGAATGTTTAGTTAATATAAATAGCTTTATATTACTTTCAATTACTTTCATTTTAAACAGGAATACATATATAACAGTGTCACAAAATGGTTTAGCAAATAAAGTGTTGCTTATTAGTAGGGATTAGTAAACTAGCTAGTAGAAGAGTGAATGTACTATACAATAATTTAGAAAAATTCTTAATCAATGACTCTATGACAGAATCAATTAAAAGCAAAATATGGTATCATATTATATATGTATATATATATTTATTTAGAAATTTAGTTTCCAAACTTCCTATCCAGGAGTCCTATATAAAATGTAATAAGAAATGATGTTGTAGCTTTGCTTCTTAGATGCCTTTCTTGTTCCTCTACCCCTCCTATTAATGAAGAAAAATAAGCTTAATTGTTGCAAACAAACCTATTTTGTAAATAAATATATTTCTACCATAACTAGTAATATGTATTTTTATTAGATCCTGAGAACAGAGCCAACATTTAACAAAAATCAAATAGGAGAAAGAAGAAGGAATAAAGTAATCATTTACTTAACCAGGGAAAGAAAAACTAGCATCACAGAAAATCTAATGTGTGATTCAGAGGATTTATGGGAGTACAGATGGTAAAGGCATAAAAGATGTTTACATGTTTTAAAATGAGAATATAAATGTCCAATTTTT
This sequence comes from Antilocapra americana, assembly GCA_007570785.1. Classification (NCBI taxonomy): domain Eukaryota; kingdom Metazoa; phylum Chordata; class Mammalia; order Artiodactyla; family Antilocapridae; genus Antilocapra; species Antilocapra americana. The sequence continues at coordinate 15,645,892 of ML661908.1, forward strand.
TATTGCTTTTACAAGACAATAAAAATACAATTCTCATCCATTTTGTTGTGAAGAGGATGGGGCAAGGAGAGCTAATGCAGGATAAAGCGGTAAGCTAACTTTTACTGAGCACCCTTCCAGCTACTTCTACAAGTTCTGCTTCATGCTTGGTGTCATCATTTAAAAATTTTAGTTTACTTAGGAAGAAACAAAGTAACCTATGATTTGAATCCAACCTATCTTTCAATTACGCAGCTTTCCTTCTCCATATAAGGATCTAGGATGACATCTCCAGCCTAACAAGTGACACTGACCTGGTAGTTTTCCAAGTTTTAAAGGCAGCTGCATCATAATTGGTCAAAAATAAAAAATATAATCAAAATAGAGACAACTTGGATCAACTGGACTCAGTAAAATTGTAAAGGAGAAATCAATATTTAGAATGAAGACTATTCTTTCAAAAGAAAATTGATTTTTATTTATCTATAAAATGCATGTGCAACTAATGTAAAATCAAGATAAAGCAATTCACAATATGCACAAAGCTGATAAACATTGTGACAATCCCCCTTTAGTAAAAAGATGAAGCCGTAGCAATCTGTCAATAATATCTGTAAGAAAAGATTCACAGTCATGCCAATTTTTAACTGCTTTTATCAAGCACGCCTGAATAAAAATGTGCCTTACTACAAAAGCTCAATCAGATGTTCTCTCCTTTCATTGTGAATCACTATAGAGATAGGACAAAATGGATTCCTTTTAACTTTCCACTTCTCTGTTTGCTGATTAGTTCCAGGATATGGACTTTAATGTGAAGGATTTATTTGGAAATTCAATATACAAAGAGAATACATAGATAAAACTATTCAAAGACTTCTAATGTCTTGATAGGCAGACACATATTTCCATGATTTATAGGTATGTATACATACATATAGGCTTCCCTGGTAGCTCAGCTGGTAAAGAATCTGCCCGCAATGCAGGATGCCCCAATTTGATCTCTGTTATGGGAAGATCCCCTGGAGAAGGAAACAGCAGCAGAGCTGTAGAATGGCCTGGCGAATTCCATGGACAGAGGAGCCTGCCAGGCTACAGTCCATGTGGTCGCAAAGAGTCAGACAGGACTGAGCGACTTCCACTATACATATATATGGGGCTTCCCAGGCGGCTCAGTGGTAAAGAATCTACCTGCCAATGCAGAAGAGGCAGGTTTCATTCCTGGGTTGGGAAGATCACCTGGAAGAGGAAATGGCAACCCACTTCAGTCTTCTTGCCTGGAGAATCCAATAGACAGAGGAATCTGGTGGGCTGCAGTCCACGGGATTGCAAAAAGATGGGACACGGCTAACTGACTGAGCATGCACACACACATCCACAAGTGTAAATATCCAATAAAATTTCCTGATCATGGACTTACTGGTACTCAAAGCTGTCTCCTGTCTGAAACCCTAATAACATTCTTGGCAGCATGAACCCATTTCAAAGGTCAAAGATACAGAGCTTGATTCTTCACTTAAGCTAAGAAAAATGTTTATAGACAGAGTCTTTTTAACACCATACATGCTCAACCAGTTTTCTTGAAGTTTGGTCCAGATCAAAGTGAACATTTTACTTCTGTTGTCATTCTGTGAGCAACTAGCATAAGAAATATCTTCCTTAGACATTACAGAGAAGAGTCTCATCTGTAGTCTCATATGTAGAGATACATAAGAATTAAAAGACTTTAACAATGCATCTAGAAGTAGGCTCTGACACAGTAAAAGAAAATTACTAGCTGATGTGGTATTCAGCAAGCAACTGAAGCATTAGAAACTATTCAAGAAAGTAGAAGAAAAGAGATTGCCTCTGGCACTTTCCTCCTGAAATTTAAAGATAATATACTAAATATTTAGGATCTCCAAATCTTAACATATTCTCAATAACTTACTGGTATTGAATAAGAGATAACAATAACTGTTAAAACTTAAAATTTAGACAACATAAAACAATTAAAATCACCTAACCACTGTTAGAATATAAGCATGTCTATAATATTCAGTGTATATATGTATATATACACACACAATCTTATATCCTATTTTTACTTAGTTTAGTATAATATTTAATATACAAAATTAATTTTAATTAAGTATTATACATCAACATCATTAATTTCCCCAATGATATTACTATATTTTTACATAATATACTTTATACCTAAATCTCTATTATTTAACATTGAGGTTATTTCTTTTTTGTTTTCTGCTTTTATAAATAATGCTATGATGAATATTCTTGTGCAGAAAACTTTGTTCACATCTCTGATTACTTCCATTGAATAATTCCCTAGAAATGGACATCACCAGGTAAAATGATCTATTTAAGACTTTTGAGAATTATAGGAATGGTCCTACAGAAAAATCAAATCACTTTACATTTATATCCTCTCTGTATGAGGGTCTATGTCTTGCATCTTTTGTCAACTCAGATATCATCTATTAATTTTAATCCATGATATTCTGATGGATCAAATAGCATCTTATACTACCCTAGTATACTTATATCATTTGGCTCTTTGATTTCCAGTGAGTTTGAAAATGTTTAAAAACACATAAGCCATTTGAAATCCTGTTTTATGAATTTTTATTTCTCAATGAGCACTTTTTCTCTCTTTACTGAATTGCAAAGACTCATACACATTAAGATTGACACTAAACTCGCCATACTTATTAAAAGCAACTTCTTCCCCCTGCTTGACAGAAATTTCTGGGGCTCTTACTAAGATGAGCAGCAACTGCTCCAAGTTAATTACCAAAATTTGGGTTGATTTGATCACAAGCAATTCAACAAATTTTTATCTCTTTCTATGTGCCAAGAACCACACTGGGTATAGAATGTGAACACAAGGACACTATGCTCATATGCTAGACACAGGGAGATGCAGGTCAAAAAGCAGCTATTTAAGAAATGTTGCTAAGGTCTGAGAGAAATGAGGGCAACTGGTGTTGGGAATGAATTCCCTTTAAACCTTATTTTGCTCAGAAGATAGACTCATATACATATTACACAGACGTCACACAGATAGACATACCACACAAACAGAGCACATACACACACAACCTCCCTTCATATATTCTTTTTACAGATGTTGCAGAAAAGGCAGCATGGTCAGTGATGATGGACACAGGATGAGTCTGTTAGAGTCATTAGTTCCTTCCTGCAGCCCCTTTGGAATTCATGTTCCAGAGACACTGTTCATGCAGATACAGCTCTCTGCTTCCCAAGTTCTCTCTGGCCTCCTGCCATGCTAATCACAGAGGAACACAGGCCAGGCTCAGCTGTAAGATAATCATTCCATGTCCCACTGACTTCAGCAGAATTTCCAAAGAAGTGAACCAAGGGCACAGCATGGCTTGTTGGCAGATTAAAAAATAATAACAATGAAACTTGTTTGCCACAAAATGATAAAATGGAGGTGTCTGTGTCAAAATAAGAAACACAAATATTTTCTAGGATTATAATAAAATAACAATTTAGTGTTCAGAGGATAAGTAACATTGGTCCCTTCTTTTCTAACATTTTCTGTCCTTTTCAAGGGTATACTCAATTACCCAGGAAAAGAGAATATACTCATAGAGGTTAAGTGATACAGGTGGTCAAAAGCAACACTGGAGTTGAATCCAAATATTATGATCCTCAGCTTAGTGCTCATCTTCATGTACCATGTTGCTTCCCATTGAAGTACATGAAGTGTAGGCTTGGTTTGCAATCCATCTACCCAAGAAAAGGTATATGGGCCATATGGGGATATACTAGGTGGATGCTGGTATACTAGGAGGATGCTGGTAAGTGAAAGAAGAGAAATTCAGTGTAGCCTGGGGTGGGGGGGATAGTCCACAATAGGACATGTAAGGTAGAGATAGTGGGGGACAGGGAATTCTTGTGTACTGCAGTCCATTGGGTTGCAGAGTCGGACGTGACTTGGCGACTGAACAACAACAACAAGGTAGAGATATCCATGTTCAGGCAGGCCTCTGTCACCACCATCACCACCGTAGCACCACCAGCACCATCACCATCATCACCACCATCACCACCATGATCAGTATCAGCATCACCATCTTCATCCCCACCATCACCACCACCACCACCAACATCATTACCATCATTACCACCACCACCATCACCATCACCACCACCATCACCACCTGCACCGCCACAGCCTCCCAACCACTGTCAGTGTTATAAACTTTCTCTCCTTGGATCATCCTCACTTGGATTCCAAGATGCCGTTTGTAAAACTTTATCACCCATTGCTTGAAGCTTACTACCTACAAGCTTAAGCTTAAGCTAAGTGACATGGCTCTTCTGTGAGCTGTCTCTGCCTACTCTCTACCCTGCTTTTCCATTGACCCTGGCTTGAACTTGATGCTCCAGGTTTACCTCATCCTTTTCCCCTTTGACTGGGCCAAGTGCCCATCTTTAGATCTCCTGTATGTTACTCCATTATTATAGTTAACTAGTTTTATTAATATTTTCTAAAAATTAAAGTCTTGTTTTTGCATTTGATCTACAGCAAGTGCTCAGGACATGTTTGTTAGGAAAGTCCACTGAATTTGGTAGAAAGAGCATCAGACTCTGAAGCCAGACTCTCTGGGTTTGAACTGCTGGCTTAACTGTGTAACTTTGTATGAGTTACTTAACCTCTCTGTTCTTCCATTTTTCTGCCTATAAAATGGGAATGGTAATATTCTATAGTGTTTGGGAAGGATTAAATGAGCTTATATATATATATATGAACTGTGGCTGGCATATCCATGCTACATAAGCTGTAGAAACATTTGCTGTTGTGATTGCAATTAAAGGGACATACATGAACCTGACCTCAACGATAATTCAGAGAACTACTAGGAATACAAAGAATATATGTAACAAGAAAGGACAACTCATAATTGAGGTCAAACTACATTAGCACTAAACATTCAGACTAACAGACAAGAAATCTTTCTGCATTCTAGAAAAGGGAAAGACCATTTCAGGCCCAAGGATGCAGAATGTCAAAAAGTTCATGAAGGTGATGGGGCTGGAGGGATAAGCAAGATTCACCATCTGTGCTCTCGGTGGGGTTTGATGGGCACTTGTCACAGAGCAGTCCTCTGTCGTGTGCAGCCATCCACACATCAGGGCATGGCACACTGCTGCTAACCCAAGCTTCCAGGCGCTTACTGCCAGTAGCGCCCCCTTTTGGCAACCATGAGAGTGGTACACATTTCCAAACCTCCTAGGAGAGGGGTACTGTACCTGGTTAAGAACCTTGCCGGCAGAGAAGAGTAGAAATGGACTTTCCAGCCAAGAACAGCATGGCCAAAAGGATGATGGGTTACCGAAGAAGGGTAACAGAAAAGGGTGTAGGACGAGGTATAGCAGAGATATAATTCTGATAAAGACACCAGGGGCCAGAAAGCGAAGAAACTTGATGGATGGAGAAATTAGACTGATGTGCTGCTGTGCACATTCTCTACTTATGTCTCAGTTGCTGGAACTGAGTGGAAGGAATATAAGCTTTAGAATCAAACCACCATGGGTTTGAGTTCTTTCCTACTGTTTACTTGGTAAATAAGTCACTTTCACCTCTCTCATGATCCATAAAAGAAAAGTATAAATGGATCAATGTGAAGGATGAAGAGGTACGTTTGTTACAGAGCTTAGCAAAGTGTCTGAATCACATAATGTGCACCAAAATTGTGCACATTCAAAAATGCTTTTTGAAGTTCCTCTCTGCCTGCCATCACTCAGGTTAATAACTTGCACCTGGATAACTTTCCACTTCATTTTATTTTTAACTATAACTAAACACACCTAATTATCAAGTTTAGACATTGGGAAAGCATGCATTCTTCTCAGAATGTCTGCAACAAATTATAGTTTCAAGGCTCAATGGTACATTCCTAGGGGTTGTTGCTCTTAAGGGGGCCACTTGAGAGTGGTTTATTTAAAACACTCATAACAAAGCATCATGAAGAGGCAATTATCCTGTGCCTTGATTCTGGTAAGAGGAAGAAAACGATTACTTTGGCAGGCAGAATGGATATTCTTTTTTATATATGGCCTATCACATTTTTTTTTCCAATTTCACTGAAAACTTTAGAGGCAGATTTTTTAAACTTTCTATTTTGAAGGCTCTTCAACAAGCAGAAATGTATCTATAATTGGCTCTGTCGCTTCCATTTCCCATTTAATATGAAGCCTCCACCTTTACTGCTTCTCCCTGTTTGTTCTCTGAGAGGATGCTCTGGGTGCCACACAGTTTTGTATCAAGTGGATAGCTGAATGATGGATTGTTGTTGTTGCTGCTTAGTCATTAAGTCGTGTCTAACTCTTTTGTGACCCCATGGACTGTAGCCAACCAGGCTCCTCTCTCTATGGGATTTCCCAGGCAAGAAGACTGCAGTGGGTGGCCATTTCCTTCTCCAGGGGATCTTCCTAGCCCAGGGGGTAAACCAGCATCTCCTGCAATGGCAGGTGGATTCTTTACTGCTGAGCCATCTGGCAAGCCCAACCTATACTATATTCAACCTGTTTCAAGCATCTTTTTGATGTGGTTCTTTAGTTCCCACCAGGAAACTAAATGGGTTTTTGACTTCAGACTTTTTCCAGCTTCTTGACTGGGACAGTAGCTGTGGCAAATTAAATTTCACATTTCTTAACAACTGCCCGAGACAGACCTACACCAATTCAGTCATCTTTCTCTTGCCAAATCATACCCCCCAAATACTCACTGTGTCATGACCTTTTTATTACCAGTGTGACTCCTGATTCCTGACCGGTTTAGGATTTCAAATTCCATCTTAGTTCCTGAATTCCAAGCTCTACCTACTTTAGTCCCTCGCCTTTGGTTACCTCCTTGCCTTTTGCTTTACGTGTGTTAGGTCACTCAGTCATGTCTGACTCTTTGTGACCCCATGGACTGTAGCCCACCAGGCTCCTCTGTCCATGAGATTTCCCAGGCAAGAAGTGTGGAGTGGGTTGCCATTTCTTCCTCCAGGGGATCTTCCTGACCCAGGGATCAAACTCGCATCTCCTGCTTGGCAGGTGGATTCTTTACCATCTGAGCCACCAGGAAAGCCCCTTTGCTTTAAATCATGGCTTCTTACTTTTTCTCCAGATTCATTGACCTTTGTTGACCTCAGTTACCTTCAACTCTTTAGTAAACACCACTTCTGTTTTATTTTCCATGTAGACCACTTGTTAAAGTCTTTATTGAATTTGTTATATAATATTGCTTCTGTTTTATGTTCTGTGTTTCAGGCCATGAACTATGTGGTACCCTAGCTCCCTGACCACGGATGGAATTACAACCCCCTTCGTTGAAAGGCAAAGTCTTAATTAACCACAGGACCACCAGGGAAGTCCCAGTAAACACCACTTACATTACCAATGTAGGCTAACTGTGAAGAGGAAGTAGGATGGGTGAGGGGTGGGGGCTGGGGGTCATCAGGCTTTAGACAAAGAATGAGAACATCCAACGAGACCTATGAAAAATGGTGGGAATAGCTAGAAACTGCAGCCAATACACCTGCTCCTCAAGCCTCGGAGCATGGACCTTAACTCTGAAAGGCAGTGAATTGGTCTAATTCATCTTTGCATCCTTGGTAAGTAAATGCCTGAATAAAGGAATGAAAGAATGTCAGAGAGATAGATATGAGGCAGCATGAAGTATGGATGCAACTACGGTATCTTCTATTCATACGACCCTCCTTTCTTAGTGGCTTTAAGCTACATGGAAGGGTTAGAGATAGGTCAGGATGAATAATGAAGAAGAAAGTGGAGAGAGGCCAAAGAAGGTGGCACTGGGCAGGTACCAGCTTTCTGGGTTTTTGAACTCGCCAGGGCCCCAACCAGCTGTGTCCTGCGTCCTGGAGCTTCATGGGAAGAGTTTGAGTTACATATGCCTTTGCTGCTTACTCATTGTGTAACCTTGGAAAAACTACCAAATCTGTTTGAACATTCCAGCTTGTTAATCTCAAATCTGTGAAAACAGTCTTGATCTCGTAGACTATAATGACGGTCAAGTAAGACTGTAAAACACAGAAGTACCTTATACAAAGCTAAAGCTCAGTAAATAATACTTGTCCATGTGTGCTATCTTTTTCAGGAAGAAGAAGTTAATAGTGATGATTCCTTTTTAAGACTTTAGGTTTAAGGTTCAAAGTGCCAGGTGTATCCCTCCCACATACCAGAAAAAAAAACAATAAATAATTGATTTATTCAACAAAATTTTAAGCATCTTCTAATGCTACGCCAGAACTGAAAATGTTGAGTAAAACAGTTTAGCAGGTAATATGGATTTATAGCAGAGGTCAGAAAGGATAAAGACCTCTATGACTTACTCATTTAGTCATTGTCTCTTGTGTTATTTCTACAAAATATGCACACCTAAGGATAATTTTTAAAAGCCCTAATCTGTCCAATACTTATTTAGAAAAATCACAGAAGCTAGCATTTCCATTTGAGATGTCAAAATGGTTGTGGCACTCACAACAAACATCACATACAATTTTTTTTTCTTAAACAGCTTGGTTATAAATTGTGTATTTAAGAATTAATTTATTAAATCCACAGTCCACAGTGTTAGTCAGCCAAACAAATATTGACAGGCTGTATCATCACAATATGCTCTCAATAACAGCTTTTACATTGCTAAAGAGTTTTGTCAGAAAATCAGAGATTTGTGCCAAAAAACTGGCTCTCTGCGTATGTCTGCCAACCTTGGCCAGTGATTTGCATACAGACAGAATTTCCACACACCCTTGATATAGCAAAGCAGGTTATTACAGGGCCACAAACCTACTTTTCCAATGTTCACAATCTTTTTTTTTTTTTTTTTATTATTGTTTTTGCCATACATTGTCATGATATCACCATGGGTTTACATATGCTTCCCCTCCGGGTCCCCCCTCCCTCCTCCCTCCCCCCCGGGAAATCTCGCTGCACCAGTCCCGAGCATCAATCCTGGGCTGGCGATTGATTAGACACATGACAATTAACATGCTTCAATGCCCTTCTCCCATCTCATCCCACCCTTACCCTCATCCACAAAGTCCACAAGTCTATTCTATACATCTGCGTTCCCTTTGTTGTCTCCCATGTTGGGTTCTCATTACTGTCTTTCTAAATTCCATATATATGTGTTAATATACTGTATTGTTGTTTTTGCTTCTGGCTTACTTCACTCTGGATAATGGGCTCCAGTTTCGTCCATCTGAGTAGAATTGCTTCAAATGAATTTTTTTTTAATGCTGAGTAATATTCCATTGTGTATATATACCACAGCTTTCTTATCCATTCGTCAGTTGATGGGCATCTAGGTTGCTTCCATGTCCTGGCTATTGTAAACAATGCAGCGATGAACATTGGGGTACACGTGGCTCTTTCAATTCTGGTTTCCTCGGTGTATATGCCCAGCAGTGGGATTGCCGGGTCATATGGCAGGTCTATTTGCAGCTTTTTAAGGAACCTCCACACTGTTTTCCATAGTGGCTGTACTAGTTTGCATTCCCACCAACAGTGTAAGAGGGTTCCCTTTTCTCCACATCCTCTCCAGCATTTATTGCTTGTAGACTTTTGGATGGCAGCCATTCTGACTGGTGTAAAGTGGTACCTCATTGTAGTTTTGATTTGCATTTCTCTGATAATGAGTGATGTTGAGCATCTTTTCATGTGTTTGTTAGCCATTTTTATATCTTCCTTGGAGAAATGTCTGTTAAGTTCTTTGGCCCACTTTTTAATTGGGTTGTTTATTTTTCTAGAATCACAATCTTTTTGTAGTTATCAGTGTACATATATTTACTAGAAGTCTTCAATGTGTCTGTAGATTATTGAATGTTCAATTTTTCAAGCAAAGTGAGATCACAGAAATGTTCAATAGCAAGCTATGAGATCCCTCCCAGTTCAGTTCAGTTGCTCAGTTGTGTCTCTTTGTGGCCCCATGGACCAGAGCACACCAGGCTTCCCTGTTCATCACCAACTCCTGGGGCTTACTCAGACTCATGTCCATTGAGTCGGTGATGTGATCCAACTATCTCATCCTCTGTCGTCCCCTTCTCCTCCTGCCTTCAAACTTTCCCAGCATCAGGCTCTTTCCCAATGACTCAGTTCTTCTCATCAGGTGGCCAAAGTATTGGAGTTTCAGCTTCAGCATCAGTCCTTCCAATGAATATTCATGGACTGGTTTGATCTCCTTGCAGTCCAAGACACTCTCAAGAATCTTCTCCAACACAACAGTTCAAAAGCATCAATCAGAGACCCTTCCCAGATGTATCCTTTTTCTTTTTGGAAAAATATTTTAGTATAATTCTAGGAAAGATCATAGCCTATGAGCAAAAATATGCTTAGGAGTCAATCTTACTGTAACTTTGACCAGATTAACTCAAATCCTGGCTCCCTTAACAGTAAAGAAATGAACATGGCAGTTTTTGAAGAGTAAGGATTAAATGAGATAAAGGTATGTACATTTCCTAGCTGTGCTCAGTCCATTAAAAAAGATTCTGATACATATCCTCACTTCCATGTAATTACTTCTGTTGGTAGATTTTTGCTGGATTTGAAATGTTTTTTGGAAAGCCCAAGAAAAACAAATGAATATTAACCACATTTCATCCATGATTTTTTGTTGTTATTTAGTTGCTAAGTCATGTCCAACTCTTTGTGACCCCACGGACTGTAACCCACCAGGCTCCTCTCTCCATGGGATTCTCCAGGCAAGAACACTGGAATGTGTTGGCATTTCCTTCTCCAGGGATCTTCCTGACCCAGAGATTGAACCTGTTATCTCCACCATTGCAGGCAGATTCTTTACCACTGAGCCACAAGGGACGCCCTACATCTGTAATACAGCTCATGATTAATGTATTTGTTTAAGAATGGGAGAATGTACCACACTTTTGAAAGAATGATTAATTCATTTCTGAGACAGGGTAAATCCCTGCTTCAAGAAGTAGTGAGGAAATATGAGTACATCAGTTCATCAACTATTCTGGCTAAAGAAGTTATTTGTAGGGGACTAAGAGTTGGAAATTTTCAGTTTTCATTCTTTAACATATCTTTTGACGTCTTTATTGAGTACCTACTATGAGCAAGGCAATTTGAACATTGTTTCAGTTATGACTTTTTGCTTTTACAAAATATATAGTTTAAATCAGAGACAAGTATAACTCTTCATTTAATAATGGCTATAATGGAATGTACAAAATGCAATGGTTGCTTAAGACAGCTAAAATACCTAACTCTACTCAGGAGGAGCGAGGTAAGGCTTCACATCTTTCAAACTTGATGAACAAGTCCCAAATTTTGCAGGCAGACAAATGGAGAAAGCAAAGGTGCATCAAAGATACTGAATATTATTGGTAGTTCAGTGTAGGTGCAGTGTGAACTGGAGAAAGACACTGAGAGAGACAGCAGCAGTAACAGATGACTCTGAACAAAAGACCAGTTCATGAAGGGCTGCATGCCCTGAAGAGCGTATATTTTTGTCCAGAGTGATTCTGACTAGTGGAACTACATGATTACATTTCTGTGTCACGTATCTCACGATAACTGTGTGGAAAAGGAAATGGAGGCTAAATGCTTTTGTAAGAGCATATACAAGTTGATGAGGGCTTTGGACGGTGGGGATGGTTATGAGCTATATTCCGTAAACAGAATCAATCCAATTTGCTGAGTTTTGTGATTGGCTTGCTAAGGCAAGAGAAAGTCAAGAATCTAATGAGTTTCAATACCTGGCTTAGGTAATTAGGATGTGGCTAATAGACTGGCCAGATTGAGTTAAGAATGATTAATTAAATAGAGTGGTTTATATAGTGATTTATCTTTCGCTGGCATTACTGGAGTGTCATTCCAGAATTTCTATATTGGAGGGGCTTATACACAACAGTCTGGTTGGAGGAGCAGATTACCAGGAACTTATCTTGTAGCTATATCAAGACACACAAGGTTTCCGTACCACCTTCTACAGCAGCATCAGACTCCATTATCTTTGACTGGCTTTTACTTAATGTCCTACAATCTTACCATATTTACACCATATTTTAATAAATTAGTCATTCAGTTGTATTTCTTTGCGACCCCATAGACTGTAGCCTACCAGGCTCCTCTGTCCATGGAATTTTCCAGGCAAGAACACTGGAGTGGGTTGCCCTTCCCTTCTCTACAGGGATCTTCATGACCCAAAGACTGAACCCGGGTCAACTGCATTGCAGGCAGATTCTTTACCATCTGAGCCATCAGGGAAGCCCCCAAAAGTAAAAATGCCACTCATGATTGCATATATAATTGATACTCTGAAATGAGAATTTAAGCCTGACACAATTCTACTTTTTAATTTATAATTCAATATAGATCATACTATTGTGAAAAAGACACTGAAAAATTCCCACAGTATATGGAGACTTCCAGAGTCAAATGAGGAGTCAAGTTTTAAATCTCAACCTCTTTTACGCATCTTTCTTCTTCAGTAAAATAAGAATAATTTGGCATTGTTGTGAAGAATGACACACGTGAAAGTATCTATCAAAATGTTTTGCTGTTCAATATATTGAAAATGGGTATTCATGTTCATATTCTATATGTGCAATATAGATGAGTTACATATGTAATTCATATATGTGTATATATATATACACTAATTCTCTAGTTAAATACATAAAATATATGTATGTGCATGGGTGTGTGCTAAGTCACTTCAGTTGTGTCCAACTCTGTGACCTCATGGATTGCAGCCCTCCAGGATTCTCTGTCCATGGGATTTTCCAGGCAATACGGGAGTGGGTTGCTATACCATTTTCCAAGGGACCAGGGACATCTTATGTCCCCTGCACTGGCAGGCAGGTTCTTTACCACTAGCGCCACCTGGGAAAGCCAAGGAAGTGTTAGTTGCTCAGTCGTGTGGCTCAGACTCTTTGCGACCCCACGGATTGTAGTCCACAGGCTCCTAAGTATACACACACATATAAATGATTTACCTACATAATATGCAATTTTATAAATAGCCTTGGGAACACCAATATATATTCAGTTAACTTACAAGCGCACCATTTCAGTATATAAATGCTTCCAAGTTACAAATATTTCTAGGTCTTTGGATAGAGACATGGTAGATATCCTTAGTATCTTAATTTGAGTACTAGGGGCTTAAATTGGACTGAATTTTCTTTCCATTGGCTTTTCTTTCAAATAACTAATGTTACTAAAACACTTCTTTTAAATTAAAAAAAAAAAAACGCAAAAACAACACAACTGGACTTGGAACACTATAAAAGGCAGTTTTATTCCCAGTGAGTCTCAAGAGACTGTTACAGCATCTCTGCACTTAGCTACTGGAGAAGCAGGCAGTGGGAAGAATACTTCCCAAGATCCCAGAACATGTTCTACTCACTCTGACCCCTTAGACTTCATTTTATTCATCTACAAACTGAAAGGGTTTCCCGGGTGGCTCAGTGGTTAAAGAATCTGTCTGCCAATGCAGGAGACACACGAGATGCAGGTTCCATCTCTGAGTCAGGAAGATCCCCTGGAGGCAATGGCAACCCACTCCAGTATTCTTACTTGGGAAAACCCATGGACAGAGGAGCCTAGCGGACTACAGTCCATGGAGTTGCAAACAGTGAGACAGGACTGAACAATTAAGCACACACACACAAAGTGAAAAGTTATAAATTCTCAAGCTAAGCTGAAAAGCAGAAATCATCAGGACTGCTTTTATATACAGAAATGCTTGCACATCATTTGAGACTTAAAGAGTAGTAACTTTAGGGGTAGTTTCTAGAAGTCTGTACTCATAATTTCCTAGGTCACTTTGATAATCATACAGGTTTAGGAACTACCAGCCTAAACACTTACTATAGACACTTAACTACACTTTCAATTTTATCTGAAAATGGACTGGCGTTCGGAAGTATACATTCATTTCTAAGACCTATACATTAATCATCTTTGTCCCCTATCCCTTTTTTGGGCTACATTTGTTATATACTGGCTCAACAGGTATGTTAATTAAGCACTTTAATAATAAAGTAAGAGTAGACAATATGGTTTATGGTGTAAGAAAATGTATTTTCACAAGGTATGAATCATGTACCAATAAAGCACTTTAAATACACCACTTTAAAACATTTTGCACAAAGAAGTTACAGATCGTATTTAATAACAACATGTCTAGTTCTATATAAGACAATATTTTTAAGACCTTACTGCAATAAAATTTTCCAACCAAAGAACAAAAATATTAAATAATTTATGAGACATCATAAAACCTATCTGTGTGACAAATCAGGCAGAATTCTGTGTTAGAAACAGAATGAGGGAATATCTAAATAAGACAAAAAATTCAGAAAATAGGCATTCATAAATTTCTTATTAATGGAGGTTTAATGTTGTTAAAGACCAGGAGTCTTTAGGCATCAGAAAATAAAAATCTGCTTATAAAAATAAAAAATTCCACAAACATTAGTAACATACTTTTCTATCTTAGCACAGATTTTTTTGCCCTTTACAATTCAGAAGACTGCTAGTCACTGTCAAATATCTGAACCATGTCTTAGTCTTTACCAATATCATTTTCCAGATACTGATTCTGTTGCATAATTTTTTTTCCCCAATGAACCTAGGGCCTATGCACACTTCAATAAAAACTGGCTTTAGAAATACTTTATTCATGAATAATTCAACACCTGATCTTGAAGCTTACATTTCCAGGCCTCCAAAGTACAAAACAGATAGCAACCAACCAGGCCTGCCTCCAGAGACCTCAGCATCTAGAATACAGCAAGTCAAGTGTTGGTTCTCAATCACTATGAGCCTTCACCTTTCAAGATATGCACAGATCCTGATGCCCTCACTAAGGGCAAACATAATCTTCCCTTATGTGTATCTTTCTTTAAACTAAGGGGAATTCTGAAAACCATATGTTGATAATGCTTTTACGCTGTGCTTTCTCTCATCATCTGTCTTCAGCTCCTTATAACAATGTCAAGTATTTTGTTTTCCCTTCAGTTCTTTCCATAGCCTCTGCAGTTTTCTCTACCCAGTTTGGCCTTTTCTGTGACACTCTTGTTTCAGGTTTCTGCTTGCCTTCCCTTTTGTTTTTTTCCTTCTTGCTAGAAGCCTGGTCATCTGGTCTTCCCCATTTTCCTTTCTTAGCTTCTTATTCACCCCACAACTATAATGTTAATGCTCCTTAAATGTTGGGTCTTCATTATGTATAACTAACCAGAATTTAAATTAGCATTTCTATGAGCTCTGTTGTGAACTTTCAGATGTTCTTCACACTTTCTCCCTGAAGGGTATTTAGGATTACCCTCAAAAAGATGATGGTTTCTTGACAATTCCTATTTTAAAGGTTGTTTTAAAAGAGATCAACAAAGGAACACATAGTTCAGCAACGGATGCTTCTACTTTATTCTTAATTCTCATCATTACAAGTACTGGAGTCTGCAAAATCATTGCTAAAACTCTTTGGTGTGGGATATCAACCAGTTTCACCCATAAGGGCTAGACTGAAAATGCAATTTTGGGCTCTTTGATGTCAAATTAAAATTTATAAGAACTCGAGAAGTCTGAAACTTCAAAACAAGCTAAATGATAAAAGACAGTTATTCATTGATATGATACTTTATCATAAATGATATATAAGGAGGAATTCAACTATGTTTGTGTCTGCAGGTCAGATGCTATCAAGCCAACTGTCATGTGTGGATCCATGATCTTTTTTACATTTTTAACTCAGGGACAAGGAGGAAGATTCAGTAAACTTTAATTTTCCAGATGTTCTCAGAAAGAATGACCAGAAGCACCCTCCGGTTATAAGACACAGATGGTCGATCCACTCACCCCTGAGAGCTACCCGTGTGTGCAGCGAGGCAGCAATGAAAGACTGAACCTCTGTGGTTGTGGTGCCTTAGGCCTGGATGCGTTCTCTCCCCACATGAAGTGTGAACAACAAGCACGGACAGATAGTCACCTTTCATTATGTCATCAATTACTGGTGTTTTTACAGGATTTCAAATGCCTGATTCCAATTTTACAATAACGATACCGATGTTTACTCTGGAAAGGGGTTTTATGTTCCAAGCAGCAGATATTAACAGTGTCCAACACGATCTCTAGGAATTATTCGCAGTTCTGAACCGTGCTTTAGAAAAACATTTCCTACACAGAAAGACAGAACAAAAAGTTAGGTATTTAAAAAATGACATTATCATTAACATTTCAACAATTGATATGCAGAAGAAACAAAGGAGTGTCAAGTAGGCGCAAAGCTCAAAAATATTAGAATCCAAGTCTAGGCTCCTTAAGTCTTGCTCTTACGCTTCTCACATCCTCAAAACCAAAGTCGAGGCTTCTTATGTCTTGTTCTTACTCCTCTCACATCCTCACAACCCAACAAACATCTGAAAATTTGAAATAAGAACACTACCCACAGAAATAAAAAACATAAAGGACACTACCTAAAGAAATATCACAAACACAATCATCAATATTTGCTTTAATATATAATAACATACTTGGGAGTAGGAAAAATAAGTGTAAATTACCACAAGTGACAAAAGTTAAGCAACCTTGACCTGTTTTGGGTCTGGGTTGCCTACTGAGACTTTCTTCACACTTTATGATGCTCACAGTTCAACTTTAAAGGGGAATCCAACAGGCAACATGTCAGAGTAAGAAGGAATTGAAATTAATATAAACTACTGGACATTTATAGAAGTAAGAAAATACAAAGTCTTTAAATCCAAAAGTATCTACACAACAAAATGCCTCACAATTTTCAAATTATACACTTAGAACAACTGACTTGCATAGAAAGAAATTATCTTTTTAAATCCCTCTTTATTTGCAATATGGCTAAATTTACATCATTGAATCATGCTTAATTTCAAAATATTTTAACCGAACTATAAGCTTAGGAAGGTACATCTCAAACAAATACGTAACGGCTGGTTAAAAAGTTTAAGATTACTTTTACCCTCCTGCTTATTAGGGTATCAATATGTAGAGTTACATGTTAACAGCTTGAAACTCACAGTGTAGGCTAAGTCCCATGAAATTTAAGTGACTGTACTTCTAAAATAATAATAGTCAATACTTACTGTTTATTACAAATAATGTACAACCTCTCAACTACCGAATGAGATAGTTAATACGGCACATTATTCTCATTAGAACACAATTTTACCTTCAGATTTTTTGTTACATGTATTAGTTAAAAAACTTTAATGCTCATTAGTCAGATTTTCTCTTTCTTGTAGCCAAAAGCATATAACCGATACACAGAATCTAACAAATTATTCACACACTTAGGTAAACACTGCCACAATAATCCCTGAAAAATCAGCCATTATCCTGGTAAAATCCTATCAAGACTAATTAGAATGAATTACATATTCAGTATCAATTGACTTAAGACAGCCTCACCACACTGCCATGGACTGCAGATACTCACCAGCAGTCTGTGCAGGATTTATTCCTATTCCATCTAGAAAATAAGTTGTAAAATGACCTAAGTTACTTCTGAAGCTAAAAGGCTTTAACAGTAACAAGAAGAAATGCGCCAAAATGCTGCTGCTGTGTATACAGGCAGAAGCAAACAGTTATACCAAGAACATGAATGACAATCTGGCAGGCAGGTTATCTCTTGCGATGTCTCACTATTATGCCTTTACACATAATGCTAGACTATGTCTGTCAGTGCAACGACCCCGGTCAGTTTGACAGAGGATAGTTTTTCATACTATTTTGCCACATTCAGTGAAAAATAAAGCCAAAATACCTTAAGTATGCTATTTATCATTTAACATTGCTCTGAGGCATCAAATCTTAAGGCTGAAGAGCCAGAATCATGTAAGTTCCGTGGACACTTGATAAAAGCTTACAAAGCACTCTCCCAAAAGCTGTTCATTTATGAATCTAAAACTTTCCAGAAAAGGAAGGATAGCTTTCTTCCAAATACAGACACACTTCAATGTGATAGCAAGCACAATGTTTCAGAATGAGAAATTCCATTATTACCTAAACTAAATCATGCTCCTTACTGCTCATTAAAGCCACCTTCTCTTAGTCTTTCTTAACTATACGTGAACTACTCACCAGTACCTGGGACCATGACTTTGTATTCTTGATAGTTAAAGCCTTTCCTGCCCTCTTTGTTCCTCATCTTATTTCAGTATTTTCTCCCTGGGCTGGTTCCATTAATTATTTGTAGTATCCAAAGATACACTTCGTTAAATGACAACTTATTTTCAGCAATAATCTGGCATAAGGACACATGATATTATAACATGCTGTGTTTAGTCGCTTGGTCATGTCTGACTCTTGGCGATCCCATGGATTGTGGCCTGCCAGGCTCCTCTGTACGTGGGATTCTCCAGGCAGGAATACTGGAATGGGTTCACGCCCATCTCCAGGGAATCTTCCTGACCCAGAGATCGAACCCGGGTCCCCTTCACTGCAGGTGGATTCTTTAGCATCTGAGCCACCAGGGAAGCCCATAAAGTACTGTATTACATAACAAAAGCACAGAAAAAACTGAAGAGACAATTATGAACAATAACTGATTCAGTGTTTACAATTACGTATATCATTTATGTTGATGTAAGGTTTAGGGTTTTTGTATTTTAAGTCAATTTTAAGTCATTTGGTTTCTTTTAAACAGCTGATAGCTCTGTTAATAAACAGGTTTAAGATGAATTCTTACCATTGGTAATAATTGCACTTGTTGCTGCAGGAACTTTAAACTACAAAGGAAGAAAAGAAAAAATACATATAAGTGTATAAAATGCTAATTATAAAAGATAGCTAGCAATGATAGGGTACATATAATCATTTCTATAATTCTAAATGTAACTTATCTTTTAGGATAAGTAACATCATCAAAAAAGTATTACAATCTGCTTTATCTTTAAAGAACAATGTGCTGTGTAAAGTCGCTTTGTCCAACTCTTTGCGGCCCCATGGACTGTACCGCTCGGGCTCCTCTATCCATGGGATTTCCCAGGCTAGAACCCTGGAGTGGGTTGCCATTTCCTTCTCCGGGGATCTTCTCGACCCAGGGATTGAACCCATGTCTCCTGCATTGGCAGGGAGGTTCTTTACCACTAGTGCCACTTGTTTCCTAAAAACTGCATGTCATTGTATTGAGGGCACCATAGATTGGAAAATGCATCTTATTTTATGCACCATAAAAAAGGAAAAACACTGTCAATGAATCTACAACCCAATGTTTGATCCTTCAGACTGAGACACGATTTACTTTGGTCATACATAACGCTCAGGCACAAGTGAAAATAAAAGCAATGTAACTGCTTAGAATAGTCCTAAAATTTCTTGGTAGAAACAGTCAGCTCAAACAAATGCTCTATTGTGTTTAATATGGGATTGCAATAGTCCATTTATGCCAATAAATACCTCTAAGTACAAGTAGGGGTGCAGATGATATCAGCTCGAAAATTACGTGACTGTCACGTGGTCAACCATGACAGACAGCCTCCACTCATCTCTATTCAGAGATGTAAGTGCTTTAGGAGTCAATGAAATGTGGTATGGAGCTTATTGGTAGCTTAAAGGTTGAATTATTCTCTTAATGCTCTCATTGGTCAAAGTGTTCATTACTCATTCATTTTTCCAATAATTTAATGAGCACTTCTATGCTACAGACTAGCTTTATAAACATTATAGTTGAGTTGTGTGGTCAAGTAAGTTTGGAAAACACTAAGCTAAACTGGGAATCTTTTCAAAATCCTTTAGTATGCTGCTAATATAGTTTATTTGACTCCAGGAAATAAAAAAGTCAATAACGCCCCATACTTTCGGACCACTGAACTCAATATCAGTTTTTAATGGTTTTTTTTTGGTGGTTCTAATAGTCTGGGGAAAACATTCTCTCTGGGAAATGCTGCTCTCAGTATTTACAATAATCACACACTACAGTTGAGAAAAAACAAGGGGCTCATTTTAACTTATGAATTGAACAATCAAGTTTTAAAATAAGAACTTTACACACGAGAACAATTACTTGTTATGAACCTAAAATACCAAAATTTTACTGTCTATAGCACATTCTTAATTGTAAATGTCCTTCATGTTTTAAAATTTTTAAATAAACTTAAAGTAACTTCAAAACATACTTTTATGTATTTTCTTAGTGGTAACCTATTCAGTTCAGTCGCGACTCTTTGTGACCCCATGAACCTATTACATGACAATAAAAATCAAAAGCAACTACAGACACAATTTTTCCCTTTTCCAGCATATAGCAACAATGCTGTTTAACTGAAATTTGGGGAAGCTTTACTAGTGATGTACATACAGAAACTACCACTTTTTTCTACAGTACTGACAAGTTTTTTCCTAGATGCTAAGTGCATTTTATGTTCCTAAGTTTTCTACTTCAGATCCCACTGTGTTTTACAATTTAGGATGCAAAGAAGTTCCTCTTAGGCTTTGACAACTCACTGTTTAAATTAATTTCCAGTCCTATGTTGGAGGATTTTATTTTTTATTAAAAGAATTATACTAGGGTTTTATTATCCATAGCCTTCTGGTTTCTCAAGTCAACTCTTATTATAAGATTCCACAACATTAAATATAAACGCTATTATATTTTTACTCAAAATCATGTTACCAGGCAGGAAGGATAAGCATTAACTATTTCCATTTTACAGATTAAGAAATTTCAGGAAGAGAGAAACTGTCATGTCAAATAATGACACAGTTAAAAGAGGAACCCTAAGTCTCCCAAGTCACAAGCTTCTCTTCTAATTGTCAAGTACAAAGAGTTACTTTATAGATGCCTCTGATGAAAATTTTTGGAAAAATTTTATTTCTTAAAATCAGAACCCAATCATATTTTCAAAAACAATAAATTTTACTGACACGCCACATGTTTATAGGGAAAAGTTGAAAAGTATGATAAATATGTAATAAAATACTTCCAGCATCAAGGTGGTAAAAATACAAGCATACAGTGTGATGTTTTTTAAAAATTAACATTTCACTATCTTTTCAATTTCAATAAGGATTCTCCTTATAATTTAAGTTACATTAAATAAATGTGTCAATTTTTGTAACCCATTCTTGTATCTGTGGGTCTTAACTTTCACTCTTCTTTTACCTGTAAGTGAGGTTTAACTTTTGACCACATAAACCTAGCAAAGAACTTATATGGAAGTGGGAGGTCAAGACACATGCAGATTTTTGAGACGCATTTTGAGACACAGACTGTATTCTCTACAGGCTGTTCCAACTTCTATACTTACTTCTTCTGCTGCAAACTTTAAGACCGCTGTAAAAGGTGTACTTTCGGGAACACTGAGTCTGCAAGAATTAAAAAAGAATGTTTTTGAAACGCTGACTTTTTAAGTCCTTTGTTATTCATTTCAGCTATTGTAGCAGATCTTGGCAAAGCTGTCTTTTGAGTCTGAGGTTGGCTGTTCTGATTGTACACCATGTGCATTAACTCTAAAAAAGAAAGCAACAATTAGTCTTATAGCTGACATGGTGTCCTCAGGTCTACTTGAAACTGCATAACCTATACAGGTGTGGATTTGTACATATTTAATACTTGGATACAAATATAGACCTATTTGTATCTAGACTGCATGTAGGTTGCTTCTTGTTTCCAGAGATGGATTTCAAAAAGTGGAATTTCTCTTCACTTTGCCACCTACAGCTCATCCTATGCAGGAATGTGATCATTTTCATTAGAAGAGCAGGTTACCTGGGGAGCATCATCTTTTCACAAACCTTTCTGTGCACTTTCAATCATCAAGTCAAAAATAATAGTCCAAGTTGGCAAAAATGAGTATGTTTACTATGGTAAAATGCAAAGCAATTTATTTTATAAATCACCTTTATAACGTATGAAAAAGGGCTCATAGAACACAATCTGAAATAACGTTTTGAAGAGTGATGTGTGGTTTTGCCTTGAATACTGGCAAGTATATTCAAGATCACTGATAAATAATCAACCTGTATCAACTGTTCAACTTAACCATAAAAAAGAATTGCCATTATACCTTAAGAAAGCAGAGAAATAGGTTAAAAAATAAGCTACGTAAGATTCCTAATGTAAAATAAATTAGTGATTAAAGACAGAAACATCGATTCTCTTTCAAAGCAGAAAAAGTTAACATTTCTCTTTGAAACTTCTCTATTTGTCACCACTGTACTATTCTCTAATGATTTAATACCAACTACTATATGTAACATTCTCAGGTATATATACCACCACCTCCTCACTCAGTCTACAGATCAACTGCTGAATACAAAAATCATTTTATCTGACATTGCACATTACAGTGACTTTCAATAAGAAAAATGTCAATAGATTTCTTGCCTGTCATATTCCACTCCCTCAAAATATTGCTAAAAAGTGAAATCGGATCATGTTTTTTTCCCTTTCCTTTTTTATATGGAATAAAAAGAAAAAAATAACATTATAAAGAATAGCCATTTATTTAAAAAAATACCTAATAAACTGGCAATGTAGAAATTTACAAAGCCAGAAATAGTACTTTGGAAGTATTTCTATAGTTTATTTACAATTCAGAACCTGAGAACCGCTATCCTAAAACCCTTGCCTGTAGAGAACTTTAAAACTTTGGAGTTTCAATTCACTTTTGGACTAGAGACTGGAGTCCCTGTACTATTTAATTAAATGCCACGTTGATACTCATTAGCAAAAGTTTCTCTTCATAGATTAAATTGGTGAGACTATCCAAAAAAAATCCAATAAAACATAAAATAAGAGCATATTTTAGAGCATATTCTGACAGAAAACTGCACAGGGACTGGGAGTTAACTTCTCTCCAGAGACCTTATCTAGACCTGATGCCCTTGTGTTTGCCAGTCACATCACTTACTCTTACATTATACTGGTATTTTAAAAAGATGAGAACCATCCTGTATACTGAGGTGAACTTTAAAAGTAAACTACTGACATTTTAAAATTAAAAATCTCACGCAAACAGAGTATGGTATAACTGGACCACTGTTGTAAAGAATGAGGCTTGTATAGGACGCTAGAGAAAGGAGAGATGAACTTTCTGTACCATTACAGAAATTGTCACGGAGGTGAAATTTTAATTATTAAAGGATGTTACCAGGAAGTGGTACCCACAAAACTACATTCCAAGCACAGAAGAGATGGTGTGCCAGAGCAGGGAGAATTCAAAAGATCTGCTGTCAGTATATGACTAGGAGGGCTGAGACTTTAAATGATGGTGGTACTGAGGGACTGGGGAGGTGAGGCAGGGAGTAAGACTAGACAGACTGGAATTAGAATGCAAGACTCATAGTTAAAGTCCTCTTGGACTCTTTGTGACCCTATGTACTGTAGCCTGCCAGGCTTCTCTGTCCTTGGAATTCTTCAGGCAAGAATACTGGAATAAGCGGCCGTTCTGTTCTCCAGGGGATCTTCCCAATCCAGGGATGGAACTCAGGTTTCCCGCATTGCAGGCAGATTCTTTACCATCTGAGCTGCAAGAGTCAAAGGTGTTTCTAATGCAACCTGTACATGACAGAGAATGTTTGATTGCAACATTTCTATAATCAAGAAGCAACATCAATAAGGAATAAATCAACGAACAAAACCATAAAATCTGGGGTATTCCCCCAGAAGAAATCTACAACTTCAACACCTTTTCTAGAATGCAACAGTTAGCAACTCAAAGGATGTTTCTCTATTACAGTACACGTTTACCTGCCTGACAAGTGAAAAGTGGCCTTAAAATTTCCCCACAAATCTCAGAGCTGCTTTTACTTACATAATTCTAAAAGATGATGCTGTAAAAGGGCTGCACTCAATATGCCAGCAAATTTGGAATACTCACCAGTGGCCACAAGACTGGAAAAGGTCAGTTTTCATTCTAATCCCAAAGAAAGGCAATGCCAAAGAATATTCAAACTACTACACAATTGCACTCATCTCACATGCTAGCAAAGTAGTCCTAAAAATCCTCCAAGACAGGCTTCAACAGTATGTGAACCATGAACTTCCAGATGTTCAAGCTGGATTTAGAAAAAGCAGAGGAACCAGAGATCAAATTGCCAACATCCACTGGATCATCAAAATAGCAAAAAGAGTTTCAGAAAAATATCTACTTCTGCTTTATTGACTATGCCAAAGCTTTTGACTGTGTGGATCACAGCAAACTGTGGAAAATTCTTCAAGAAATGGGAATACCAGACCACCTGACCTGTCTCCTGAGAAATCTGTATGCAGGTCAAGTAACAGTTAGAACTGGACATGGAATAACACACTGGTTCCAAGTCAGGAATACTGTCACCCTGTCTATTTAACTTATATGCAGAGTACACCACGAGAAATGCTGGACTGGGTGAAGCACAAGCTGGAATCAAGACTGCTGGGAGAAATATCAATAACCTCAGATATGCAGATGACACCACCCTTATGGAAGAAAGTAAAGAACTAAAGAGCCTCTTGATGAAAGTGAAAGGAGAGTGAAAAAGTTGCTTAAAACTCAACATTCATTAAACTAAGATCATGGCATCTGGTCCCATCACTTCATGGTAACAAGCGAAACAGTGACAGACTTAATATTTTTGGGCTCCAAAATCACTGCAGATGGTGACTGCAGCCATGAAATTAAAAGATGCTTGCTCCTTGGAAGAAAAGTTATAACCAACCTAAACAGCATATTAAAAAACAGAGACATTATTCTGCCAACAAAGGTCTGTCTAGTCAAACCTATGGTTTTTCCAGTAGTCATGTATGGATGTGAGAGTGGACTATAAAGAAAGCTGAGCAGCAAAGAACTGATGTTTTTGCACTGTGGCGTTGGAGAAGGCTTTTGAGAGTCCCTTGGACTGCAAGGAGATCCAACCAGTCCATCCTAAAGGAAATCATTCCTGAATATTCATTGGAAGAACTGATGCTAAAGCTGAAACGCCAATATTCTGGACACCTGATGTGAAGAACTGACTCACTGGGAAAGATCCTGATGCTGGGAAAGACTGAAGGCAGGAGAAGGGAATGACACAGGATGAGATGGTTGGATGGCATCACTGACTGTATGGACGTGAGTCTGAGTATACTCTGGGAGTTGGTGACAGACAGGGGAGCCTGGCATGCTGCAGTCCATTGGGGTCACAAGTAGTAGGACACGACTGAGCGACTGGACTGAAATCATACATGTTATATACATTTTATATAGACATATCCATATACAGATTATACATACAACTACACACACACACTAAACTAGAGGCCTGGCAGCAAATTCATTCAGTCAACACGTATTAAGCGAACTGGTACCACTTTCACGCACTCTTATATAGTTACTGATGCTGCCTCCCTCCTACCTTTCCTCTCTCCCTCCTTTTCCTTCTTTACCAGAGCCAGCTGACACAGTGATGAGAATACCCCGGTGTAAAGGCAGAAACCTTAGACGATGAGAAGAGGGTGTTAAGAGCTCTACTTGGGGAAGCCCAATTGTCGCAGGAGGCACACCAAGAGGAATCAAAGGCCTGACGTTCTGGTCATTTCGGAACCTGGGCTGGGAGGCGTTTCCTTACTTCCCCGAACAGCTGGTCAAAGCGGTGAAAGGCCTGTTCCACTATAAGCAGACTTCAGACTGTATTAAGGATCCCAGCAAGTCACCAGAGCCCGGTCCACACGTGCCCCCGCTGCACCACCCCCGAAACAAGTTTCGAAGAGAGTTCGGCAACCAACAACGACGTTCCCAAACCCGCACAGCCTCGTGCCAGGGCAAGCTGGTATACTCACATGATAACTCGGTTCAGGTGAGAGTGGGCGGCCCCAGGGAGCGGAGAGGAACGCGCACCGCTTAGGTGGCTACCTCTGGGAAGGCTCGAGAGCCCCTTCACCCCCCCCACCGCGGCCGAGCTACTCACACTTTGTATGGCAGCCGCGGGTCCGACGTCAGTGTGATCTTAAAAGAAACTTTCGACCTGAGGAATAGAGAGGGAGAGGTTAAGGCCGGGCAGCGGGACCGCGGAGTGGGACGGCTGGAAAGCCAACACTTACATGGTGCCGCCGTTCGGGACAGAAACCTCGCAGCAAATCGGTGCGGCAGCTCCACTTCCGGCCCGGCGTCTCTTCCGACTCAGGTCCACGTCTCCTTCCGCAGGCTGGAGGGGGGGGGGGGGGGGGGGCCCTTCGAGCTTGCGGCTGTCCAAAGCACTGCCTGAAAATTGGACCCAGATGCTCAAGCTGGGCGGAGCTTACAAGATCAAAATAGCGAATGCTTTTGTATTTATATCTCTGGAACACAATTGCGGGTCGTATGGAACGAATGTTCTTTTACTTGAAGTTATTTTTCTGCCGTATTTTTATTCAGGCAACACAGAGACAGCGAGACTCAAGGTCCCAGTTTGCAAGTCGGGGCGAAAGTTTGGGTCCCGGGAGGCGGGGGAAGAGCTGAGCGATGGGCAGGGCTGTGGGCGGGGCCGGAGGCGGAAGCGCTCCTGAGTTGCCGAGGCAACCTGAGCGCGGAGACGCTCCAGTGATGCCCAAGAAGCGGGAATCCTCACCCAGCTTGAATATTAGTATTTTCTACCTGCCCAGCTACCTAGTCATGTTATAGGTTTCTCGTAATTTAGCTTTTACGTTTTTAATTTCCACAGATAAGAAACTTACCAGGTCGGTGGGAAAGACAAGATCCCTGCACCTGAGGAACCTGAAGTCTAGTTGAGAAGAGAAATCCCGTCAACAGATTTCAATACTTTGTGATCTAATAGGATTAAACCAGGTAATAAGGTTGCCAATTATCAGTTACATTTGTTCAGTTTAATAGCAAATTTTAATCCATTCTATGTGTCAGGAACTAAAGCTAAATGCTGCGCATGCTGGTATGAAAAAGGTAGGTAGGTCCAACCTTCTGGGATCTAACAGAATTTCTTGTATGATGAGAGAAGAAGACTGTATTTCCTCTAGTTTTTATTACAAATCCAAGCATCTATGTCTGGATGACAAAAAATCCTCTTACGATGTCTGTAATGCCCTTTTATTATTATTATTATTTTTTTAATTTTCTTTACTTTATTGTGTTGGTTTTGCCATACGGTGACATGAAACCGCCATGGGTTTACATATGCTCCCCCTCCAGAACCCCCTTCCCTCCTCCCTCCCAATTCCCTCCCCCTGGGACATCTCAGTGCACCAGCCCCGAGCATCAATCCTGTGCTGCCGATTGATTTCACATATGATAATTAACGTGTTTCAATGCCATTCTCCCATATCATCCCACCCTTGCCCTCTTCCATAGAGTCCACGAGTCTGTTCTATACATCTGCATTCCTTTTGCTGTCTCGCATGCAAGGTTCTCGTTACCGTCTTTCTAAATTCCATATATATGCATTAGTATACTGTATTGTTGTTTTTCCTTCTGGCTTACTTCACTCTGGATAATAGGCTCCAGTTCCGTCCACCTGAGTAGAACAGTAATGCCCTTTTAAGAGGAACATTGCAATGAATAGACAAAATGGGGATAGACTAATATAGACTAATATGGACTAATAGACTAATATAATGGAGAAATGGTTAATACTTAGTATATTATGTTACATTCTTAAGGAGAGGAATCTAAGAGAGGAAGAGAGGAGCAACTGTAGTGGCAGGGCTGAAAACAAACTTCATCTTCACCTTAATTTCGTAGATTACTACTTTTTTGTATTGGTATCTATCCATGCATGATTCTGACTGTAGGAAAGCAAGACCTTGATATTCTCATGACAGTTACTGTCTTCTCCACTAAAAAAATATAGATCTTGCCATATATGTAGTAGCATAGAAGCAAATGTCTACTGATAGATTTGGGGATCAACAGTTATAACATTAGCTCAATTTTACTCTTTTTTTTAACTTTGTTAAGAAATCTAGCAAAATTTGGCAAATATAACAAAAGAAGGATCTTCTTAATTATTGAAAAAGTTGATCTGTCAAAACTGTTTAATAACTCTAAACAGAAGCAAACTTGATTTTAGGAGATTATTGGCAAATGTAACATTTTAGGACAACAAACAGCATAAGTTGACTAATGTGTTTTGGAAGAGGTCCAATTAGCATCATGCAGAGGCAGAAATGATTGTGGAACTGCATGGTGTGATCATATTAGAACTCATTAAATATCACTGAAACATCCCAATATTCTTTTTCAAAAGCATATGCAGCTCTCATTATTAGAAAGAAATGGGAGGGAAATTAAATTTACTTAAGGATGAAAAGAATATGCTGACAGAATAATAAAATTCTTCTTACCAGTTATTTCTGTAGTCAGATTTAAATAAAATAGAAAACATGTCAGATTTAGATGCCAATTCATTTTTATCTTTCTAACTCTTTCACCCTAATTTGATTATATTTGGAATTATGACTAAAATCACCTGATAGTCAAGTTTTTTAATCCTTAGATGGTTTATGCTTAGGTAAATCTTAGGGTCTTCTACTCCAAACATTTTATATTACAGGAAACAAATTATATACCAATGCTTTAACAATAAATGGATATTTTTAAATAGAGGTTTAATTTGATCATATCCCCCCTCCCAATCCTCTAGCAAGCATTGGTTTTACTGGGGCAATGATAATAATAATGGCTCAAAAAGTATCAATATTTTTTGTGCTAGGTATTATGTTAAGCATTTAGTGCAAGTGGAATCACAAAATATAGACTTCAAACTTTCATTGACCTTAGCTATAGTAATTCAATGAGAAGGAGTCTTATTCAAAGAGAATGATCTGGTAGACAGAAGTATGGGAAAATATGTAGATACTATGTTGATCCTTATAAGTACTATAAGGTTAGAGAGTGCTTACATCCTTGTAAACCTGAGAACAATGAAATATAGCTGAGATTAGAGCTTAGCAAGGGCAGGCAACTGCCTTAGAGGATATTACACCCTGAAATGTGCTGCCCCTGATTACTATGGTGACATACATTTCCCAATTCTTTCCTGAAATTTAATGAAGGAAATAACATGAACAAGAGTTTTCTAGGTCACTGTTTGACTATCCGCCTTATAAATGTGAGACTTAATCACAAAATTTGAAGTATTTTAAATACTGAAATTATAGAATACCTTTATTACCAAAAAGCATTTAAATTGTATAAAGGAGGAATTTACTAGTTTTGCATAATTAAAATTTTCTCTCTAAATACTACATGAATTATCTGTCTAATGGGAATACACTTATTGGAAAATATTGGAGTCCTCTCTCACAAATCTACTCCAAACACAGGATTGTGTTTCTTCTACATACCAGTAGCTCTATGAGGTCAGTACTAGTAATATTCTATTTTCAGAAGAAGAAAGTAGTTCTTGGAAATTAAATAACTTATCCTAAATATAAGTAAGTGACTGAAATAAGACTGAACTCAGATATTTGGTATTAAAAACTGAGTTTTAACGCTACAAGAGGTTAAGGATGTAAGGCATATCCTTAACTAGTGGCAACCAAATCTTTGGGGTAGGAAATATTTTTATATTTATTTCACAAGTAATGAAGTTAAGACACAAAAATGCTAAGTAATTTTTTCAAGGTCACACCACTGATGACCATTAAAATATTAATATTTTAATTGACATTTCTGGCCTTAAATATATTTTAAAATTATCTTATGACTCTCCATCATACCTAAACAGAGCAAGAAGTGGTCATTGATAATATTCTCCTATATTTATAAATTTTGTTCTTTTTGAAAAATTTTGCATTCACTGTCTTATTTGATGTCTAAAATAAAGCACTTGTGATGTATACTATTATCTTTTTTAAATTGAGAAAATGAAAAGAGGCCTTAGGTAACGCACATGATTTGTGAGGAAGTAGTGCAAAGCATAGTTATTGATGTTTCTTTTTTTTTTTATAATTTATTTTTTTTTGTTGTTTTATTTTTGCCATACATTGTCATGATATCACCATGGGTTTACATATGCTTCCCCTCTGGAACCCCCCTCCCTCCTCCCTTCCCCCCGGGAAATCTCGCTGCAGCAGTCCCGAGCATCAATCCTGGGCTGGCGATTGATTAGACACATGACAATTAACATGCTTCAGTGCCCTTCTCCCAAATCATCCCACCCTTACCCTCATCCACAAAGTCCACGAGTCTATTCTATACATCTGCGTTCCTTTTGTTGTCTCGCATGTTGGGTTCTCGTTACTGTCTTTCTAAATTCCATATATATGCGTTAATATACTGTATTGTTGTTTTTGCTTCTGGCTTACTTCACTCTGGATAATGGGCTCCAGTTTCGTCCATCTGAGTAGAATTGCTTCAAATGAATTTTTCCTTAATGCTGAGTAATATTCCATTGTGTATATGTACCACAGCTTTCTTATCCATTCATCAGTTGATGGGCATCTAGGTTGTTTCCATGTCTTAGCTATTGTAAACAATGCAGCGATGAACATTGGGGTACACGTGGCTCTTTCAATTCTGGTTTCCTCAGTGTATATGCCCAGCAGTGGGATTGCTGGGTCATATGGCAGGTCTATTTGCAGCTTTTTAAGGAACCTCCACAC